>VZRU01004139.1:45541-64545 GCA_013398155.1 Pedionomus torquatus
GGAAACTTCTGTGTTGCTGAGAAGGAAGTGGCTTCATCTCAATGGAGGGAGTTGGGGAGCAAGAGGGCTGTTCTGTCCCCAAAAAGCTGTGGAGATGGAAAAGCCTCATTTGCAGCCCAGATGAATAATGGCTTCACTGAAGCAGGGGAAGGAAGTGAAGATGGATATAGCCATGTCCTTCTGCCATCTGATTGTAGTGGAGTGGGGTTCCAGAGCCACAGGCACCAGCAAAGCTGACAAAGAGAGTTGTTGTTGGATGAGAAACTCAGCATGGTCCAGCAATGTGTGTTCATGACCCAGAAAGCCAACCACATCTTGGGCTGCATCAAAGGAAGGGTGGCCAGCAGGGGGAGGAAGGGGATTCTAACTCTCTACTCCACTCTCATGAGATTCCACCTGGAGTACTGTGTCCAGCTTTGGAGTCCCCAACACAAGAAGGACATGGACCTGCTGAAACAGGCTCAGAGGAGTGGCCACAAAGATGATCAGTGGACTGATCAGTGGACTGGACCTCTGCTATGAAGGCAAGCTGAGATAGTTGGAATTGTTCAGCCTGGAGAAGAAAAGGCTCAAAGGGGACCATATGGTAGCCTTTCAGTACCTAAAGGGGGCCTACAGGAAAGATGTGGAGGGTTTCTTTATCAGGGAGTGGAGCGATAGGATGACAGGTAATACTTTTAGACTGAAAGAGGGAAGGTTTATATTAGATCTCATGGTGAAATATTTCTTCCTGATGATGATGAGGCACTGGAAAAGGCAAAGCTGTAGATGCCACATCCCTGGAAGTGTTCAGTGCCAGGCTGCATGGGGCTTGGAGCAACCTGCTCTAGTGGGAGGTATCCCTGCTGGAGGGCTGGAATGCAACAATATTTATGGTCCCTTCCAACTCTAAGCATTCTACGATTCAGATGGTCTCTCCAGCTGCTTTTAAGTTCTGCTCCTGCTGAGCAGCATTATTGTGATAACATACCTTTGAGATGGCCCCTCATTGCAGGAGGCTATAGGGGGCAGAATAGGGGACCCCATGGGACATGTAAGGGTAGGAGTTGTTCAAGCAAACATCTCTCTAGACATGGCTGCAGGTGATGGGTTACCTCCACAGCCTTCCTCTGGGAAAGGGTGGAAATAGGTTTTTTGAGGGTATGGTTCAGCTCAGCTGCAAAATAGGTGATCTAAGCAGATGAGGTAAACAGTACACTAAAACCGCCTCTCTTGGTATTGATGGACAGGAGGCTGGTGTGAATGCTGATCTCCAGCTCGCACTGTGGTCAGGTCAGGGCTGAGGGTGTCCAATAGTGCAGGAGCCACCTTGCCCTCTCCACCAGCACCTCCTAGGGTGCAAGTGCTGCTGTGGCTCAAGGGACACCCCTGAACCCTCTGGCTCTGCTCTCTTGCTTTATTATAGTGACAAAAAAAGTACCCTCAGCACATATAATTCAGTTACCTATTTATTCTCTCCATATGTGTTGTGTGAGTCTCTGGCATGTGTATTTATATAAATTCTTATTCACTAGCTTCATAAAATACCCGTTAGGAGTGGGGCTGGGTGGGGGTGACCCAGATGCACAAGAGGAAATGTTTCATATCTCAAGGAGTGCCGTATGTGCCCCCCGGCAGCCCCTCCCTCCCGCCTATCAGATGTAGGGCTTAATGGGCTTAAGAATTAGAGCAGCTGCTTGGTGCAGAATTTATTGACTGGCTGTGCATAACGAGGGGAATTAAAAACCTAATTGGCTGAGCTTCTCCCTGTCAGTTTGAGAATTTTTACCTTTCTTAGGGCTTGGTGTTTTTATCAAGGCTCCTGGAGTCTTCCCTCCCTCCCACCTTGGTTTTCTACTTCTGTTTTATGGGTCTGAGATGTAAACAGGTAGAAAGCTTTCCTGTCTCCTTGAGATGATGCCACCCTCTTCACTGGTGGTCTTGAGGAGGGAGCAATGGTGTCCATGATGTCTTGTGTCCAGACCCCCTCTAGAGTTTGGCTGGCACTTAGGGTAGGTTGCCTTGCAAGGAATGATAGTAAAAGACAAATGTGAGGTGCAAAGCCACTTCGCAGGTCGCCTCCCAGCACAGCAGGCACGTCCCTTGTGGTGGCATTGGTAAAACACCCTTGCGCAGACAGCAGTATGCTTTCCCTTCCCAGAATAAACTTTGTTTGGCTTCCCACCACCAGCACAAAACTAGAGCTTATTTGCTCTATTAAGAAGGGGGAAAGGGAACTTGCCTGGAAGGCAAAGTGTGATTGAAGCATTGGTCCTTCTCTGTGCTGCAAGTTGCAACCCTCTGAAGACACTGTAATAGCTTTTCTTTTGATAAAGGTGGCTCATTAAGTGCCTCCCTGGAGAAACCACACCTGTGCTCTCTGCTCTCTTTTTCCAGCTGTGTACATGTAAGAAGAAAATGAGTTTGAATTTCAAAACTCTAAAACTAAAAATCTTGCTGTNAAGCTGACAAAGAGAGTTGTTGTTGGATGAGAAACTCAGCATGGTCCAGCAATGTGTGTTCATGACCCAGAAAGCCAACCACATCTTGGGCTGCATCAAAGGAAGGGTGGCCAGCAGGGTGAGGAAGGTGATTCTAACTCTCTACTCCACTCTCATGAGATTCCACCTGGAGTACTGTGTCCAGCTTTGGAGTCCCCAACACAAGAAGGACATGGACCTGCTGAANCCCTTACTGACTTTCACTGGTGCTTGAGAGATAGGTCTTGTAGTTGTTGGGGTTTTCTTCCTCTTGCTCTAAAGGCTCTACTAGCTCTTTAGGGATATTTCTCTGATATGCCAGATGGTGGTTGACTCTTGTGCGGGTTTATCAGGGGTGTGAGGAGGAAATTTCAGTACCTAAAGGGGGCCTACAGGAAAGATGTGGAGGGTTTCTTTATCAGGGAGTGGAGCGATAGGATGACAGGTAATACTTTTAGACTGAAAGAGGGAAGGTTTATATTAGATCTCATGGTGAAATATTTCTTCCTGATGATGATGAGGCACTGGAAAAGGCAAAGCTGTAGATGCCACATCCCTGGAAGTGTTCAGTGCCAGGCTGCATGGGGCTTGGAGCAACCTGCTCTAGTGGGAGGTATCCCTGCTGGAGGGCTGGAATGCAACAATATTTATGGTCCCTTCCAACTCTAAGCATTCTACGATTCAGATGGTCTCTCCAGCTGCTTTTAAGTTCTGCTCCTGCTGAGCAGCATTATTGTGATAACATACCTTTGAGATGGCCCCTCATTGCAGGAGGCTATAGGGGGCAGAATAGGGGACCCCATGGGACATGTAAGGGTAGGAGTTGTTCAAGCAAACATCTCTCTAGACATGGCTGCAGGTGATGGGTTACCTCCACAGCCTTCCTCTGGGAAAGGGTGGAAATAGGTTTTTTGAGGGTATGGTTCAGCTCAGCTGCAAAATAGGTGATCTAAGCAGATGAGGTAAACAGTACACTAAAACCGCCTCTCTTGGTATTGATGGACAGGAGGCTGGTGTGAATGCTGATCTCCAGCTCGCACTGTGGTCAGGTCAGGGCTGAGGGTGTCCAATAGTGCAGGAGCCACCTTGCCCTCTCCACCAGCACCTCCTAGGGTGCAAGTGCTGCTGTGGCTCAAGGGACACCCCTGAACCCTCTGGCTCTGCTCTCTTGCTTTATTATAGTGACAAAAAAAGTACCCTCAGCACATATAATTCAGTTACCTATTTATTCTCTCCATATGTGTTGTGTGAGTCTCTGGCATGTGTATTTATATAAATTCTTATTCACTAGCTTCATAAAATACCCGTTAGGAGTGGGGCTGGGTGGGGGTGACCCAGATGCACAAGAGGAAATGTTTCATATCTCAAGGAGTGCCGTATGTGCCCCCCGGCAGCCCCTCCCTCCCGCCTATCAGATGTAGGGCTTAATGGGCTTAAGAATTAGAGCAGCTGCTTGGTGCAGAATTTATTGACTGGCTGTGCATAACGAGGGGAATTAAAAACCTAATTGGCTGAGCTTCTCCCTGTCAGTTTGAGAATTTTTACCTTTCTTAGGGCTTGGTGTTTTTATCAAGGCTCCTGGAGTCTTCCCTCCCTCCCACCTTGGTTTTCTACTTCTGTTTTATGGGTCTGAGATGTAAACAGGTAGAAAGCTTTCCTGTCTCCTTGAGATGATGCCACCCTCTTCACTGGTGGTCTTGAGGAGGGAGCAATGGTGTCCATGATGTCTTGTGTCCAGACCCCCTCTAGAGTTTGGCTGGCACTTAGGGTAGGTTGCCTTGCAAGGAATGATAGTAAAAGACAAATGTGAGGTGCAAAGCCACTTCGCAGGTCGCCTCCCAGCACAGCAGGCACGTCCCTTGTGGTGGCATTGGTAAAACACCCTTGCGCAGACAGCAGTATGCTTTCCCTTCCCAGAATAAACTTTGTTTGGCTTCCCACCACCAGCACAAAACTAGAGCTTATTTGCTCTATTAAGAAGGGGGAAAGGGAACTTGCCTGGAAGGCAAAGTGTGATTGAAGCATTGGTCCTTCTCTGTGCTGCAAGTTGCAACCCTCTGAAGACACTGTAATAGCTTTTCTTTTGATAAAGGTGGCTCATTAAGTGCCTCCCTGGAGAAACCACACCTGTGCTCTCTGCTCTCTTTTTCCAGCTGTGTACATGTAAGAAGAAAATGAGTTTGAATTTCAAAACTCTAAAACTAAAAATCTTGCTGTGGACTTCTTCTGAGGGAGCATGCAGAGGTCTGTGCCACTGGCTGGGCACTGCTCCCAGAGCATGTATCCCCCATCACCTGCTGGGCACAAAGGTGTGGGGTTGTCCTCTCTTATAACAAACACCTCTAGGTACACACCAAAAAGGCAATTTCTGTGCCCTGTCCAGAGCCCACAGCCCAAAGTGAAGTTGGTCCTTGTACAATGGTGCCTCAGTGGTGTGCAGCACTACTACAATACATGTACAGTAATACATGGAGCCTTTAACTCCATTCTGAAACTGGACGTACTGGATTTCCCTGGTGAAAGGTGTTGCATGACTTCTTCCAGACTGTACACGCTGTCTGAAGTCCACAGCCCTAACTTCAGGCCAGACACCCTCACTGCCAAAGTCCTGCAGTACATTGCTCCCTGGAGGGGTGGTGTGGCATTGTTTTTTTTTAGATCTGGAAGAAACTGGATTGGTTTCTAAATGGGTTCCTCCTGGGCCATCTCTGGAGGTGCTCTAGGGATGAAAACTGTGATGCAGCTTTCTGAGGAGGCATTTTTAGTTGATTTCTGGATGTTATCCAATACCATTCCAATACGTCTGTATCACATACAAAAGATAAGTGTCTTGTGTAGCTGTGGCCACACAGATCCTCCTGCAGCATCTTGTCACAGTTGGAGGCAAGCTTCTGCTGCAGGCTCTGCTGAGCTGTTTCTGGCTCATGGAGACCAGGAGAGGTTTTTCCTCCTGCATATCTTGCTCTCACAGAGGCTGAATGGGCACAGAAATAGCCTCACTTAAGGCTACGTCTCATTACTACATTAAGTCAACAACCACTGGAGTATCCAAGGATTTTGATCAAAGCTAGATATTGAAAGGGGGGACAAAGAGTGGCAAGCCTATTTGACTTCCACTTATTTCCAGAGCCTGTTGAGCACATGGCTGTAAGCTCACTGGCATGAAGTGTATTCCCAGCAGAACAACAGCCTGCTCTCTGCCTCCAATGTGGTCAGGAGAGGCTCCTCCAGGAAGTCCAGCCTGAGAGCAAGAGCAGTCACCTTCATGCCTGTGCTTTGCCTCTGGCACCTGGCAAAGGAGAGGCGAGGCAGTCACCCATCACATTCCATCCCCGGGTACAGTTACCTTCTGGTGTGACCATTCTGCAGGAGACCCTGTGAGCACATAGATACTTGCAGCATCTTTTTTTGAAATGTGAAGAGTTAAAAGCAGTTAACAATGTGAGCCTCAAAGCCTCAGTGACAGACTCCTGGGGTGACCTTTTGTTTCAGGTGGTGTTTGCCACCTAAATAATGTTGGATTTTGGGGCATTTGTCTCATTGAGCCCAGTTCCCCTCTCTTTAATATAGACCCTCTTCTCTCTCCGACCAGCCGCGTTTGTTGAGACTCTGTGTAGTCACACGAGATGTCGATGCCGCACCAAGTACCACAAAGCTGTGAGCACAGCAGGAAAAAGTATTTGCATTTTTAACATGGAAATCATCTCAGTATTTCAGAGTCTAGTGGAGGCAAGACAGAGGGATTTTACTGCAGTTGAGCTTGTTGTGGTCACCCCTCTATCCTTAGTCCTCTGTATCTAACAATGCTGTAGTAAAAATAAGTCATCTACAGTAAATGTATCCTGGGTACCTATTTCATGATAAAACCACCTCAGTGCAATGAAAATAAAGTGTTAGTGAGTCTCAGTAGTGTCTACAAAGAGGGTACTGTCTCTTGAATTAATTTTAAGTCCCCTCCACCATTTCTCAGTGTTATTCAGCGTTGTTTGCAGAAGGCTAGAAAAAAGTAAGAGTAGCAGGAGTTTTGAGGCTTTTTTTTTTTTTTTTTGCAAGCCTGTCTGTGGGCATCATCACTTAGGGCTGAATTAGACCTGTCTGATTATTCATGCTCCTGTTATAGAAGAAGCAAGGGATGTAACAGGGCTGAGAGGTACTCCTACTTTGCATTAAAAAACGCTTTTGTTAACACCCTAGTAACCTTTTGGAAATATGAAAGCAGAAGCAGAAATCTAGTTTTGCTGTGGTTGAAAGGCTATTGAAACCCACAGAAACCCAAAGTTTAACATGGGAAGTCATGGTGAAGGATGAGCAGAGCATGGGAATTTACATTCAAGAGGGAGGAAAATGAGGGATTTGGGTAGAGAATAACTGATAGGTGCTGTGAATTCATTAAAAATAGGCTATAAAAGATACACTACAAGGTTCTGGTGACAGACCAACAAAGCTTTTTCTTCCCCTTCATTGTTTATACTGTCACAGGATCCTCACAATAGCTGATAGTTTAGCCTTGTACTCCATGGTTCATTATCTATTCTTCTATTTATTAATGCATTCTTGGGTCTTAGTGATGTGATAAACCATCCATGCTTTTCTTTTATGGTTTAATAGGATTCTTCTAAAACCCCCTTCATGTTTACATAACCTTGCAATTCACAGTTATCTATCATTTATTTCCTACTTTATATGCACTCGATAAAGCCAAGGCAGCCGAGGAGTGTTCGGCTGGCATGGTCCAACAGCAGTGTATTGCCGATTCATGTTCTTCATAACAAATGTTTCCACGAAGTCAAATTCAGGGTGCCTTTCTTGGGGGGGGCTTTCCCACTGCAAGGGCAAGAAGTCAACTCTCATGGCAGGCGAGGTTTGGTAGCACTGGGAGATCTCCTCCATCTCTCTATGAGAATATTATCAAGGCTCCTGCTTGTGAAGGTCTCTTGTTGGTCTCCAGGCAAAGGGCAGGGCATGTCACAAGCCCCCTCTGGAAGACCCAGACCTATGGAGGTGCTAAACTTGACTTTGATAAGAAATAAACAGGGATTAGATGTTGATTTTATGCTTTCCCTGGAAAGCACCGGGGCTTCTTTTGAGGAGTTTGGCTGATGTGATGATTTGCTCACAAGCAGATCTGGGGTAGAAACCCCTGTTTTAGGTGCTGGAACAGTATCCAGAACTTTTTTCATTAAATACCCTTTGTAGAATGGAGGACCAGCATCACTGCAGGGCCTTTCCCCATCAGAGGCAGAAAATCATCTAAATATGATGGCAAACCTTTATTAACAATGCTGGGTAACTGGATGCAAGACCTCATTTATGATTTCATTCATAATCCCTTCAAAATGAGTTGGTACCAGTATGTGATAAGTGGATTATGTCTTAGGCCCAAAGAAAGCCAGACACAATTAGTGCTTTAATAAACTGGTTGTATGCATTACTAACAACTAAGTCATAAGGGAATTGGTGTATTTACAAACCCTAATTAGTAGTTTGTTACTGTGATACCAAATTTAAACAAATCTGTAGCATCACTGACCATCTGGGTTAGAAATCGCTGTTTTGAATTTAATTAGGAAATAGTTGTGACAGAAAATTGGTCCTTATTAGTTAGCTAATGATCAGCATTCCCCTAATTGAAATGAAGAACTGTCTGTCGGGTTTGTGAAATGCTTAGTTATGAGCAGAGACAATCAAAAAATATTCTCTCACTTAGGACTTTGGAAGCTGCAACAGTTGATTAAATACACACACACACACACCAATATTTTAACAAATAAAACACAAATTACCATTATGAATGTATGTGATGAAAACCTGGCGATTAGAGAGGTTCATGTGTTTCTGGTTTTGCTTTTAAAAATGGTGATGGAGGAGCTGGCTCAGGGTGGTGTGGATGTGGCTGCTCCCCTGCCGGAGCGCAGGAGGCCAGAGGCACCGGCTGTGCCTTCACCGTCTTCCCCCCGTGCATCCTCAGGACTGGGATTCCTCATTCTGGAGCAGGAGCTAGGCTGCATTCAAAAGAAAGCAGCTTGGCACAGGAGCAGCCTAATCCTGACTCCTACTTACTTCGGTGGGAATTGGCTGTGTCCAAAACCTGCAGAGTCTGCAGGGCTGGCAGTCCTCCTTGGTGCACATGCGCCCTGGCCTGAGCAGATTGTGGGAGTTTAATGGCTGATCCTAATGGGGGAATAAGATATGTATCATTTTCTGCAAACACACTTACAACAGAAGTGAGCATCTCAACCTTGCAATCAAAATACGGATAGTTCCTTTAAAACACAGACTGGTTCTTAATTAATTTTCGCATCCTCCCTTTATAGTACTCTGCAGGACTCTGGATATTAAGATTCCTGGTAAGCTTTCTGATTAAAGAAAACATACACTGGCACTAATAAACAACCTGATTGCTGCTGTTCTAGCATTACTCGGTACTGAGAAACTCTTTATATATTGTAACAGACAATGAAGTTTCTGTAGGGGCTTTAAATCACTTAATGTTGAAAGGAATTCCCAGACGGCTTTATCAGTCACTGTGTAAAATTGTTAGAGATCTCCATCAGCTAATAAATTTGATTTGGGGTTTGTTTTGCTGGCATTTGCACAAACCCTCTGAGAACTATAGTTACTGTATTCTTATACAGTATTTGAATTCAAAATTGAAATGCCTGTTTCCTTCTCCTCTGGGAGGAGAAATAAAACTTTGCAATAGAATATGAATGTTGGTTGTTTTTCTTTTTAAGCCGGTGCACTATTATTTGTGGAGATATAGTGTTTGACAAAACCATTTATTTTGTTTCAAATATTTTATTGAGTAATAAAACTAGTTTACATTGCTGCCACATATGGGGATTTGTGCCTTTTAATATGTAAGGGAGATGAGTAAAGAAATCGGTACCCTGGCCCCGCAGTTTTCCACTTTATGACTGTGGCCTTCCTGCTCTGTGCCTGAAATGCTGTGCAGATGCCGTTGCTGAAGGCTGGGTGCAGGGTGGGCTGCAATGAGCCCATGCTGGGGCTGCTGCACGAGGTCCTCGGGGCTCAGTAGGCAATGCCCAAAAATAAAGGCGATGTTGTTTGCTGAGCTGATTTTTTTTTTTTTTTCTACCCAGTGCTCACAAATTTATCATGAATGACCCCTTTTCATGGATGTTCCGATTCTGAATGGGAGAAAACCAGCACTTTGAATCTAGAAAAATCCCCTCTAAGTAAAAACAACTGCAGCTGAAGGTGGTGCATCAGCTGGGCTGCAGCCACCCTGCAAGGAGCCCTTCTTCTGGCTCTGTTCGGCCCTTATACATGATCCCTGGCCAAGGTGTCCCTGGGGTCCAGAAATGCAGAGCATGGGCAACTTCTCTCAGAATAGAAAGTCACTATTTTTTTTTGTTCCCTGACTCAGAGGAGCTGGGCTGAGGTTCGTCAAGTCTCACTTCAAGCCCCATTTTGTTTTGCTCTTTCCTTGGGCTCCCCCTCCTGCCCAGGCATCTCCCCAGGTCAGAGTCTCTCATCTGCAAAATGTGACCAACAGTAATTCTCTTCTAGTCCAGGACTGCCGTGGACATGGTGACATGATGCCCTTGAGGGGCTGTGCAGAGCAACTGGTGGGGGCGCTTGTCAGAAACGCCTGGACTGAACAGGCACTTTCCTTGCCTGCTGTGACTGCCCAGAGGCTGAAGGAGGATGCCAGCCCCACGGGCTGCCTGCAGGCTTGTGCCTGTGTGCATACTGCATGGCTCTTGCACTCCTAACCCTCAGTGCCACAGGATGGCCCTCCTGTGCAAGATCGGTGCCAGCAGAGAACAGACAGCCCTGCAGGAAAATGGTTTTGCCTGAGTTACGAGCTGGCAGGAGAAGGTAACTCTCTGCTGCTTTATTTCTTTGTTTTACATAAAGAGGTTTACTCTGAGGGATCGTAGCAAATGTGAAGACTTGAATTTGCTTCTTTTAAAGCAATCTGAACTGTCCTTTCCTTGCACCTTCCTGTGACAGTTCATGGGAAGCCACATGTGAGTCAGTACAGATGTGTGTACATATAGGCATCCTGCCACACCTCTGCACGTTACTGACAGATGCTGCTCTCCTGCCTTCATTTAGGGCAAGTAATGACAAACCCACAGGCACAGGCTGGCGATGTTCCCTGGTTGCTGCTCTGCCCTCCCAGGCATGGTGGGGCTGCTGGGGTAACCAGCACCGCCTCATCCTTCACCCACCAACAGCTCAAGAGTGACACTGATGGTCTCCAGCAAGAAACCCATCCGTCCACCCCCCACAAGCAGGATGACAGCTGCCATGAAGCTTTTTGAGGGGGGATAGAGTTTAATGCCCTGGAAAATCTAGGACCCTGTGGAGCATGCAGAGGAGTCGCAAATGGGGTGCGTTGCAGACGCTGCTCCACTGGTCAGTTCCTAGGCCTGTTAGTTAGTGTCGTCTGCAAGGTGGATTTTGAGCATTTTCTGTGGAAAGCAGCACGTGGTGCTGACATTTCCCCAGACTTGGGTCTCTGCCCCCTGATAACGTGACATGTCATCGTCCTGCAAAGTGTACCTCATGCCATTTACTTCTGGGAGCTGGATTCATGCACTCTAGGGAATGCGTGTGTTTTTCTGCTAATGATTAGTCCAGCCCAGTGTTGCTCAAGTAATATCTATGTTTCTGTTGTGTACATTCAGCATGATTTTTAGCTCACCTCCTAACTAGTGTGTACTTCAAAGTAGGTTTAATTTACCACACTAGAGCCAGATCTGTGGGGAAAACCAACAGCCCTGCCTGCACACTGCCTGTTCCCTCCCTAAATTCAGTCTTGTATTATTTATAAGAAAGTGCCTGCCTTCACAGCTGGCCCTGGCGTAGAGCCCCATGTCTCTCCTGAGCAGTCATTTCATATCATTTTAATGTTGGTGTGCTCTCCTGCTTTTCTGAAAAGGTACCATTGTTGGATGCCTGATGGGAGTTATCTCAAGTGAGAGTAGGATGTTTGCCCTACCTGCTCATGCAAGAGCTGCAGGATGGTGGTGCTTTTTCCTAGAGTGTGGGGCCATAAAACAATATGCGAGGCTGTTTCTAGGTGGGTTTTGGAGGTTTATTTTGTGCCTAAATAGCCTGGAGCAAGTATTTGTCTGTAGGCTACATTGTCAATAGAAAATTATACGAGATGCACAAATATGAGTAAACTGGATTATGCCACCTGGGCAGCCAGGCATTCATTTTGGTGCTGGTTTTGGGTTTTTTTTTATTATTATTTTCCCTTGTTTTAAGAACATTCTTCTGAAGGAGAAGCTTGAAATTGTTCTGTTAGTTTGCACCCTGAGTGATGTGCTTCACTTCCATACCCATCTGCCCAGCAAGGACAGAGAGATGGCCAGAGGGCATGTCCTGGCACCCTGGTGGTCTTTGCCACCACCAAGATTGTCACTGGCAGGCACAGGGACCCGTGGTTTGCCTGGGAAATGGATGGAGGCACAGGTTTCCCACAGCTTGTCATTAGTCCTTGCTCTGAAAAGGCTTAGCAATTCCTACCCGGTAAATTATGTGCCATTCCTCAAAAAAGTGGATTAAATAAATGGGGCTAGAGCATGTCTTTTTTGCTCTTAGCTTTAGCGTATTGATTTGGACATATTTTCAGGCCACGAGTAATCAATTCTTGGGTAGATGGGCAGAATAAAATAATTTCAGGCAAACTCTTTGAACGACTTGTCATTAATTTGCCTTTTGCTGGCGCTTGTTGAGGCCAGGCGAGATGCGCTCAGCATCCTCTGGGCGCTGGCGGAGCTGGACCCTGGGGATCTCCTGGGGCTGCCGGGCCAGCAGGGAGGGAGGGGGCTGCCAGGGCTAATGAATGCGCTGTGTTTGCTCATCTTTACAGAGTCACTTATTACCGCTAATTGGGAGGGACAGTTCAAACAAGCACAGAGGAGCAGTTGTCGCGGGAGCGTGACATGGGTTTAAAGAAGCGGCCGGGGAGGACCGTGCTGCCTGGCCCCAGCCCCCCAAGCCCAGTCGCATCCTGGCGCAATGCCGGGGTCGCATCCTGCCTTTGTCGGGGACCCCCTCTGGAGCCAGCGGTCCCAAGAAATACAGGCAGGACAAGGCGTCTCGGGGCGCCACAAACAGACGCGCAGCTGTCCGTGACACTTAGGAAGTCACCAGCTGACGGAAGGGGTGGGCGCCTGGCTTGGCTGCACATGGGTTCGAGATGTGCTCTGCATTAATGCACCGGGCACTGCCTGGGCTTGCTCTCCTAAAGAGCCCCTTTGATTTGGGAGTGCACGCTAGTGCCGGGGAATGCTTTGTGCCTTCTTTCGGGATTGCTAGACAGGGCAAAGAAATGCCCAGATTTGCCCTTCTGAAGGGAGATCTCCCCTCCAAGCACAAGCATATCTTTCCTGGTTATTTTTTACTTTCAAGGGCTCCTATCCAAGCTCATATTCTTTTATTTGTTATTGCTTTCCCCAATTAAACCTTCCTGGATTATTCCCCTGCAAGCTAAGGGCTTCTTGCAGCTGTGTACAAGTGTACAAATTCCATTTCTATAGCAGGGTTGACCCATTACACTCATTTTTAAGAGATTTTTTTAATGTTACTTGGGGAAAATAGCTAAGCATAAAAGTTTTAGAAATAAGAGCAATACAGACTTTGTTTCTCTCCCACATTCTGGGATTGTAGTGTTGAACAGAAAATCAGAGTGGGTTCAGAAAAGCAGGTACACTACAGTGCTGAGGGGATGTGCAGAAGAGCAGGTGAGAACAGCTCTGCAAGGCAGCAGGGTGGGGACAGAGAGCTGCCATGCGGGACCATAACCTGCAGGTACCAAGACCTTAAGCCAATGAGGCTGACAGCAAGAGCCAGGGCAAAGGTCTCATCTGGTTCCTGTGGCTGCCCCCTCCTGTTTCCTCACACTGCTGTGACAGGATGGGTGGTGTTTGCTCCAGGGATGTGGAAGCAGGAGATGCTGTGCCAGAAGCACCCACTACACCTCTGTCCTTCCCAGAATCGGATCTGAGGGTGTGCCTGGCATGTCCCCTGCGGGACTCAGGGCAGCTTGTGGGAGCCGGGGAGAGGATGAAGGCTTCCAGGAGCTTCCAGTCCCCCCAGAGTGAGGGGCTGGTGGAGGTGGCTTGGTCTTTTGTTCACCCTTGGCTACTGCCTTATTTTGAGAGCCTGTGTTTCCAGTTTCCATTTTGTCTTTTTTTTTTTTTTTTGTTTTCAAATTCTAAAATTAAGGTTGCCAAAGTGAAAACGAAAGGCTTGGTTTTTCTTTGAATGAGTAATTCCTCTCCCTCGTAGAAAAAACCAAACCTCCATGCCTACTGTTTGTAATGCAGGAAGACAGAGATTATGTGCATCTGCAGCCTGATTTTAAATGTGCTCTAAAGGCGTATTGTACACACGTTGCCACTGAAGAGGATAAACCTAAGGAAACAATCTTAATCTAAGAAGTTAGCATCAACTGCTAAAGCACTGGCAAAAAATTCTCCATGTGTGGCTTGAATTCTAAGCGCTAGTCAAGAGGCATGTGAGCCAAAACCACCAAAGAACGCTCTAATCAGAACAGCTAACAAGAGAAATTTTTTCTTTTGCATGCGTGGCAAAGATAAATCGAGTTTGTTTTGCAGCCTATTCTGTTTTAGATTTCCTGTGTCATAACAGAATGAATTTGTTGTTCATTGATACCTTAATATATAGGTTGTTGGGGACTTTTTTTTTTTTCCCGAGGAAGAAAACAATGTCCCCTTCACTTTTGCATGAATGAATTCATTTATTCTCCGCAACCTCCGGAAGTCATTTATTTTGCCCCGCGACAGCTGCAGGGTCTGTTTGTGTAGGAGAGTTGCAGGCGCTTGGCAAGACCCTGGTCCTTCCTCGCTCCCTGTGCCCAGCACCGGCGGGGTGGGCCAGCAGCTCCTGAACGGCCCTTTCTGAAGGGTCTTGTAAGAAAATTGCACTTTGCATATCAGAAATGACTCTGCTCTGCTTGGGGTGAAACAGTCACGGCACAGTTCTGCCCTTCTCTCCCGAGCGGTGCTCCTGACCGTGTATTTCAGTTCCTCTCTGCGTAGCATGAATCACTGAGGAGTTCTAATTGACAGCAATTTAATTGATATACATGCTTTTACAGATTTTGTTTTCCATTGTAACTTAGCAGTAACTAAGGGACATGTGACGGGTAACTGGGATGTTTTCCCTTTATTATAGAAGAAAGGAAGTTGTTTGCCAAGGAGAATTCAGTGTTGGTCCACTATAGCCTATGGCCGAGTTCAGTGAATCCAGAAACTCATCCTGTGGGTCTATGTATTTAAATGTTCAAAATAAACAAAATCTCTTGCTTCCCCAAAAACCTTTCCAAACACCCCAAAGCAATTTCCTTTGAGAAGAGAAATTCCATATTTTTGCAGGCTCGCCTGGTGCCATGCCCTGTGCATTATACTCCACAAATGCCTAAACAGCTGTGGGATTTGATGTGGAAATGGGAGAGGGATGAACTCGTGTTACCACTGTGTCCGATGTAGCAAGGCATCTTCTGGTCTCTTTAGACACGTTAAAAGTATCTCTCAGCATCTTCTGTGACTTCAGGTTGTTACGGTAAGAAATGCTAGAATAGTCTTATTAAAGTGTGGAAAAGGAGAAGAAACCTCTCAGTAGATGTGAGAGACTTCAAACTGTGGATCCATAGCCAGCAAAGCGCGTAATACCTGCTGAACCGGAGACAGCTCTTCCATCTGAGCGTTATGCTTCAGCACGTGTCTAACTTCCCCTAAATTGCTGCGAAAACCAAGCTTGTGCTAAGCATTGAGCTGGACTGAGACTTAATTCCTCCCAAAGAGAAGGACTATGGGTCACCCACAGGCCAAGCAAAATCTCCTTCCTTCCCACCACACCTTCTCCCCCAGCACCCCGGAGAAAACCCAGGCTGCAAAGAGTTGGGGATTGTGTTGCCAAATTCAGTTGCTGCTCTTTCCCCACCTGTGCCCTGATCAGGGTGTTCCACTGCATCTCTTCCCAGGCTCCTGGAGCATCTCTTTTCAGGAGCAAAGATGTTCTTCTCCAAGGGCAAATCAGCCCCATCGCATCACAGTTCGGGGGCTGTATCCATCACCCTCTGCCTCTCGGGCTGAGGTGTGCTACCTGGGCCCAGGTGCTGGGTCTCCATGAGTGGGAAGGACAGAGGAGCTCGGCAGGCTCAGCTTGTCGCTTTTCTCATCCTCTGTACCTAGGTTGTAAATGCAGCAGCACTTACCAGCCCTGCTAATCAGAAATAATGTGTGGCTTAATAGAAGTTCTCCATTAAAAGGTTTTGGAAATAATATATAAAATGAATGGTTCGCCCGGCGTGTTTCAAACAGCTGCGGAGGGAGGGGAGCCCCGGCTCACCCGCAGACCTCCGCGGCACCGCACACACAGTCACACTACGCCTAAAACTGAAGCTGGGAATTGGTTTTGATTTTCATTTAAAATTCCAATGTCTGATGTTCTTAAATTGAACAAATGATATTTTAAAAAAATATATCAGGCTCCAACATCTGCAGATTATGATTTGCATTTTGAAATTGGCTGCTTGAATTGAACAAGGATGAATACTGTCACTCTTCTTTTATTCGCTCAGTTTATTTAATGAAATGCTAGAGGTCAACCCTTTGTCCTTAAATTAGTTACTATAAAAATCTTTTTGTACTTTTCTGCTTGTTATGATGTCTTCTAAGCAGAAGAGAAGGTTGCCATTAATTATGTCTTTGTTGAATATGGATATCTATTCATAGTTAGTTAAACAGTTTCAAACAAAATTAGCATTGAGCAACTCTAAGGCCAGCTTTAGGTTGGTTATCAAGAATTTTTTGCTAAGAGAATGCTCTTCTGCAAGTGTGCATTATCTAATATATTCAGCTTTCAGTTGCTAATTTTTTTTCCAGATGAAGATGGGCTTAATTGAGGTTGTGCTTTTAAGTTTGTAGAGCTCTTCAGCATCTCATACAAAAGCATCTAGAGGCTTTTCATTTGTCTTGAGTATGTTTTAGATGTACAAATATTATTTACTTTAAACTCTAAATCAAAAGGCACACTGTAACTATTTAAAATAAAACATTATTCTCTGCTGAAATATATATAAATTCAAAGTGAGACTTTTTTCATTATCACTTAATAATTTATTTGAAAGAGCTGCTATTAACAAATTTTAGGATAATATTGAAATAGCAGTTTAGTAGCTGGTCTCAAACAGGCATTTAGTAATGTAATTTACTTGTCAAAGATAGAGGATATATATTAACTTTAAGATATAGCACCAGTCTCATGTCTAACTCTTAGCTAAGTGCCATTTTAAATAGGGCTTTAAAGATTAATCTGCATTAGTTTTTAGAAAGGCCTCAATTCAATGATAAAGCTAAATTTTTCAATAATAGCCGTGTTGGGTGGCCCTCTCTTTTGTGACAGAGTTTGATTTATTTTACTTCATTTCCAGTCTCAGTCGGTGGTGCCACATGCAGTGTCCAGGGTAGCGGTGGCTTTTGGGGGGTGATGGAGGGCTAGCAACATGGTGCAGCCACCCTCATCCCTGGGAGGACCCTGAGCCCTGGATGGCCCACTCCAGGGGGACACCCCACAGCCCTGCCAGGATGGGGCACGCTGCCTGGAGTGTGCCACAAGCACCTGGCAAAATACCCTCTGCTCTTACTTGTCCCCAGAAATGTTTCTTAACAAACCCTAAAAAAGTGAACCACTCTGTTGCCGTGGCAGGGCACCCAAGCCCTGAGAGGGTGCTCAGGGTGGCTGGGGGGTCAGCAGCACAGGGGGCTGTGCCCATGTTTTTAAGGGGCTGTGTGGACTGGCTAGTGCAGACAGGCTGTTGTTAGTCCTTGGTGCTGTCCGGCCCCAAGCCAGACAATAACGTGCCAGGTGTTTGGAAACAGGGAGGAGTAGGGGAAGGAGAGAGGAGAGAAAGCTACAAGCGAAAGAAGAAGATAATTAGAAAAAGTAATAAGAGAATATAAATGTGGTAGTGGAAGATTAGTCCAAGTCATTGAAAATGCAAACGAACTCCATGCTTGCTCCCAACATCTTTTTTCTAAGCTTGTATTTCAGAAAAGATTTTTCACTCTTTTTTTTTTTCCCCCCTCCCTCTTTACCTCCTCCTCAGTGCAACAGCACTGCTTTCCCAGCAGCATTAAATATTATTGAAGATGAGTCTGTAACCTTGTAACGCTTTTAGGTATAATATACATATTTTTTTCATTTTAAATGCTAGCTCATAATGACATTGTGAAGTAGGGATCCCAAGTCAGCCTTATTATCATGGCGTCTCCTTGAGCTGAACCTCTGAGAAATGTGAAGGGGAGACCTTTTGGAATGAACAAATCCTTTAGCTGCCTATAATTATTTATTAAAATAGGCTACCGGGATAAAAGATGGGGAGGGGGAGGGAGGAGCAGCATTCCTATCTCTGTACGTCCCTCTGTGCAGATATGTGTATGTACACATATCCAGCGACAAAGTGAAGTGATTGCAATGTCCAAGCCCTCTATTTTAGAAATATAAAATAATGGATGTGCAGAAAAAAGATAAAACATGAACAGATCGCACATTTGTTTTATGAACCGAAAGGAAAATGCTGCGTCCTGACCGCAGAGAGAGCATCCTGAGCAATCAGTACAGCTGCTGGGGATTTTCATGTAAATGCCTGGCACCTGGTTCGGGAGGAATGCCATTCTCTACCTGGGCTTACGGCTCCGTGTGAAAAGGAAAATAAGGATGGCATCAATGTTTTTCCCACTGTGTCTGTGAGGGGTGAAAGAGAAACCATCCTGCTTCATTTGCTGGGCTGGATAAAAGGGAAAAAACGACCAACAGGCACAGGCAAAAAACCCTAGGCAAACAAACAAGCAAACAAACAAACAAAAAAAAAACAAAACCAAAAAAAGCCCCAAACAACAAGCCTGGCTGTCATTTTATTTAATGAATCCCATTGCTTACTGCAGATTTGTCTAACTTCATTAATTGGCCAATCCAGCACATATTAGCTTCGTGCTACTGAGTATTACAGAAGTAACGTGACACTCTCTACATCTTGAGAAATTTTATAAACTTAGCAGGCTATTAAAAAAAAATCTTCGGGGTCAACTTTCCACTTGTGCCTTTAGCTCTCGAACAAGTACTTTTATGGTTTCTTCTAATATATAGGATTTATCTGCAGCTCTGTGAAGAGCTTTTAAATTTAATCCAGCGTTGAAGTAGTAATTTGTTGCTAACGCTTTATAACAGGCTTTTCTTTTAACTTTCCTGGGATGCGGGCTCTTTGTGCAGGCTAATCTGTGATACACAATGCCAATCTGCTCGGGGTATCTCGGGTTTGTACCTCAGATGTCCTCAAAATACGAGGAATGAAAGTTGGTGAGTGCGTTATGATCGGAATGGTAAGATGGGAATTGTCTGGCAGCGGCGCTGGGGGGGCTGGGGAAGGGGTGGGGGGGGCTGCACCCATCAGCGGCTCGGGAAGCCCCGGCACAGTTGTGATTCCTATTGCACAGGCATTACATTTGTAACTTGGTTGGGATCTGAGTTTTTTTC
>VZRU01004139.1:64842-80520 GCA_013398155.1 Pedionomus torquatus
GGGGCTGCACCCATCAGCGGCTCGGAAAGCCCCGGCACAGTTGTGATTCCTATTGCACAGGCATTACATTTGTAACTTGGTTGGGATCTGAGTTTTTTTCACGTGCATGTGTGGGACTGTCAGTGTACACAATTTATAGGAGCTCCTGCAGCTTTTCTGGAAAGTCTGTAATTTTTTTTGGTCCACTTGGATGATAATTTCTTAAATCAATTTTAAAATTCCTCTTACATTTGTGGTAATGTGTTTGTTTGTTTTTCTGGAGGAGGCAGTGGTATAGGCTTTCCATGGTTTTTTTTGTTTTTTTTTCAGAGAGGAAGAAAGATAATAATAATGGAAAAGAATCTTTAACCAACTGTTTATTTTATTTGAAGTATACACAATTTAATTTTTTATCAAAGCAAGAGTTTCACCATTCTGCTATACAGACGCATACATTTCTCTTTTTTTTAATGAAAAAATAATATTTTTTATTCTAGCTGATTAATGGATATTTTATTCCAGATACAAAAACATATTGGGGACATGTCTGGACACAGTATGAACATTTAAAATAATGCACAATAAATATGAAATAGCTTCTCATAAATAAAGATACTGAAGCCACAATATTAAAAATGGGAGTAACTCTGCCTGCCTCCCTTTCTAAACTAGACTGATATTACAGGGGACTTTTTGGCAGCTATGGCTCAGGCAAGAAATGTTGATGTATTTACATGAATTACATCCGTACTTTATATTTTTACATCTGGTGGAAAAAATTATACCTTTGATACGTTGCATAAATTTGTTCCTGTGGCACAACGTGCATCAAATTTTGCTTCTCTTGCAGTGCTGTTAAAAATGTATATTTGGGGAGCGCTGCACACCCAAATCTGGTCCTGGTCCCTACCAAACAGGGACAATTACCCTGCGCTGTCATCACCGGGTCCTTCTGCCTTTTTCCTGCAAGCTAACGTTGCACGGGAGTTAATTAATTACAGCCTAAACCATACGTTTCCAAAAGGGTAAGCTGCCGCCCAGAAATATTTTTGAGCCATAAAGCGGGGAACTTGCAGGTACGGCAGCACGTGTGGAGGTTTATGGGGATGATTTAGTGAATATGAGAACATATTTTGTGCTCCATTGTTTAGACTCAAGAAGGCATAAAATCTTTAACATCTATTTATCATCTAGCTATTTTAATGTAAACATTTGTCTATTTGGATGAAGTGTTTTCATTATTAAGCTAATTTCCACATGTTTCAGATAGACTGATGAGTTCGAAGCAGAGCACTTGCTGATGAGAAACGAAATTCTGCCTCGGCTCAGCCTGCTGTCAGATACATCTTCATTAGTTTTTGTCATTCACCGATGGCAAATGCTCTATAAATGAGATGACGATCAGGTCCGCCTTGATAACTTGCCTTATCTCATTAGTTTTCACATCAAAGTTAATCAGCAATGTGAATTGTAATTGCTGGAAGAGACAATGCAATAGATCACTCGGCCTTTTTTTTCTGTATGGCATCTTGAAACATCAGCAGGCTGGTGTGAGTAGATAGGCTCAGAAAGAAAATGATGTGGAAAGCATAATAAGCAAGCTGCTCAGAATTAATGAGCTTACTCAATAAGAAAAGAATAACCAATCAATGTGAGTTGGGCAAATATAATTTAAGAATAATTGCTTGATTGGTTGTCTATAGTAGACTGATTTGACCACACGCAAGGATTAAGAATTAAGATGTCAAGGCAAAAAATAATTTGGCAACTGAGGGCATGTAATTTTTTGTTTCCTTCCCTTTATGACTGAAAGCGATTGCTGTTTGATATGTTATTCCCCAAGAATGAAAACACTAGATAGACACACGCTGATGGTTTTGGTGGGTTTTTTTTCCCTTTATGCTTCTTTTATAATACAAACTCTTTCAAACCTCACTGGGGATATTTCAGTATGGGACATTAAAAATGAATAGAGTTTAAAAAAAAATAATAAAAACCACAAATGTCTTCATTTGTAAGCGTTGCATTGAAAAGAGCTGCACGTTGGAAGGTGCTGTGCACAAAACACTGGTTTCTGGCAAAAAGACATGCCTGCGTGTTTGCAAAGCCCAGCCATTACTTGGTCCAAATCTGAAACACAATTCTTGCGGTTCGTACGCTTTTAATATAATTTTCCCCACAGCCATTGGCCAATTAGTAAAGAACCCTTATATTCTTCTATCTAAACTATGGGGAAGGTTCAGCCAGAAGGTAAATTTGCTTTGATCTACATTACACCTAATTGAGTCACCACCAATGTCTCTATCCCAACATCAAGAAATGTGAAAATGTTAGATTATTTCACTGGGGATTAAACCTAATTTTCGCGTGTTCTGCATTAACCTATTAGGCTGACTCATCTGCATTGCTAATACGGCTCAGGCAGCTGTCACCGCTAAAGAAAAACATGATCATGCAATCCTTGAATGAATGATTCCAGCTCTGATTAGTGTTAGTGAAGTTAGCTGAGCCCTGGTGATAAGGCAGGAAAATTCCCAGGTTGCCAATAGCTTTGAAAATTATCAGACTGTGGGCAAAAATGTACCTCGCGGCTCGCGGGCCTCCCTCCAAAGGCGACATTATTTAAGGCCGTCTTTTTCGGCTGCTCGCATAAACGCGTTTGCTTCTTTTAAGGGGCTGATGCCAGGGGTACGTATTAAAATGCTAATGGCAAGCAACCTGAGCACAGCCCGCTGCGGAAAGAGGAGGTTTTTTCCCTGCCCGGCTGCATTATCGTTTGGGTTTTAGTGCCATTTCCAGAGGGGAGCGGCAGCGGAGACGCAGGAGCGGCTCCAGCCAGGAGAAGGGGCTTGCAGGAGCCACCGCAGCCCCTCCGGCCAGCACAGACCACCGCCCCACGCCTGTGCCAGCCCCCCAGCCTGCCAGCCCCCCTCTTTGTTCGCGGGGCAGCGGGCACTGCCGACACCTCAAGCCGTTTCTTATTTCTTTCTATCTGACAGATTTAAATGGGGTGGGGGGGAAGTAACAATGACACATCCCCTTGAGATGGGGGAAATTTAGGAATGAGTTAGCCTCCTAGCAATAGAACCAGGAGCCAATTTAATCCGATTAGTGCCTGCCAACAATAGATGCTCCTAACCCATTGTGGACAGAAGCTTTCTCTTTATTTGTTTCTATTAGCCAAGAATCCAAGATATCGGAAAAGTGGAATTTTGCCCCATCAAATCGCTCAGATGATCAACAAAAAAACAAATTGAGGAAAATAGTCTGATGTGTCAATATTTATCTTTTGGCCCTAATTGTCTGCAGAGAGGACTTGTTGAGTGCATAAAGTTTGCAGCTCCAGTTTATCTGTGTGCTCTTCATTCCCCCATTGTATGGATATAGTGGCAGCTCCTCACAATGCAACGATGTTTAAAAAGGGCAGTAACAGCAGAGACATAATAGAGGCATTTTAATGGAAAAAGACTTGCAGTTGTCAACCAAACTGCAATGCTTGATAGGAAATGTAAAAGTGCTTTAAACTGATATATATATTTTTACATAAATTTGCAGTTTCTTTGTGAATGCATTTGTTTGCAGGTGTAGGCAGAGACTTGTTCCCATTGAATTTGATAGCAAGAAGCTCGTTTTCAAATACTTTCAATGCTTTCTCCTCTTCCAGACTAAAGCCCGTTATGGCATTGATATCAGTTACTACCAGCAGCATAAATCAGCATCACTTGTGGCTCCCCTCCATACATACATGTCTGTGGCATCCTTTTGACGAGGAAACACCGTACCCGGGCTCACTGCAGTGCTGCGAGAGGGATTGATTCTGCCGGCTGCACCAAGGGGTTTCCCTCCAGTCTGGGTGAAGCCACCCTTGGCATCAGCCTTCGTGCCAATCCCCAAGGACCCTCCAGAAAGCACAGACCTCCTAATAATTTCCTCCCCTCGATGACTTTTCAAGGTTTGCTAGGTATCTGGGTTTTAACCAATGTGGTACAGGAATTGCTTTGTTATAGCACACAAATGCTCCCCCAAGGCTGCTGTGAAATGCTTTACACAAATCTGCTCCAGAGTGGCACTGGGGTATATTTTTTTTTATTTTTATTTTTTCTTAAACGACTCGTAGCGTTATCAAAGTAGGAAACTGCTTGGCTTGAACAGACCTGGTTTACTACAACACTGTGTGTTGGCCTGGTTCTTTTTGTTCTTTGCAAGCAGGGGCACACGCCTCGTTGCTGAAACCCCATTGCTCCTCTGAAACCTCCGTGGCTGCAACACCATCCAACATCCCCATACCACTTCCCAAGAGCTGAGGGTGGCAGGCTGTCTGGGAACAGCACATCTTAAAATGTCTGAGCCCTACAGTAAAGGGAAAGATTCACGTCAGCTGCAGCCGTCTAGGGTGGGTGGTGGCTTTGCAGAAGCTGGAGATAGAGACTGAGGTCTGCACACAGTGACACATCCTCTTCAAATGGGTGGGCTGTCAGCAAGCACCCATCTTCTGCTGGCTTTAGAGGGGTGAGCCTCCTGCTGCCCTCCTTTAAGGAGCAAGATGTAACTCTGAGCCATGGGCTGGAAAGGACTTCATCCCCATTTGGTGCAAGTACCCAACAGGAGCATCCATCAAATGCTACCACCTAGAGGTTTAGCATCCTTAAATAGTGCCAGTCTCACACTGCTGCTGGGTGGAAGGTTCTGATTCTTTCCAGCACAAAAGAATGGGATTGTCTGATTTCATCTTTCCCAGCCCAACCCCACCACATCCTGCTGATGGGCACCCCGGCATGTGAAATACAACTGACCTGCAACGTGAAAAGCAACAACATCTGAGGAATTAAAGGAAAACACTGTTCTGTACTGCAGTGATTCACTTGTCATGCTCATGCAGTATTGCTGGAGCAGGGTTTTGTAGGATTAAAAAAAAAAGGATTCTATTTCTCTATTAGCTATAGTTAAAATTATTGTAAAACCTCATTGTTCTAGCAGTCAACCAGCCAAAAATCTCTTATTTTACAATTGTCCCTTGTGAAATCTATTACCACTCTCTCTTAAAGACTGTTCTGGCAGGTGCTTCCACAGGTGGGACATTGCCCCTGCTGTCTCCATGTCAGAACTGCATTTTGGGATCCTTTCAGAGTATTCCCCAAGGGTTGGCAGAGCTGGCTTTAAAGTACAAACCCCAAAGACCCGGGCTAGAACAGAGCAATACTAACTGCAGAGTGAGGAATACTACAAAAATGGCAGAACGAGGTATTTGGTTAAAAAAAGGAGGAACAGGAAAAGAGGGACATGGAACACTGCAAGCCCTCCCCTGCCCCAAGGGGTCTCTGCGGGGATCCCCACACTGGACCAGGAGTACTGGTTGAGGCAGCTGGACCTGGCCACGCCCTTGAGCTCCCAGCACCAGAGGAGTGCAAATCCTTGAGTTTTGGGGATTTACCCCAGAGTGTTATTTGTCATATGGAAAAGTACTGATCCTCTGAGAAGACCCATGCCACCTGGCAAAGGTGCTAAATTGCGATTTGAGAGAGGTGTGTTTTAACATCACAGGCTCCTTAAGTATCTGTTGATTAGAATTTTGTCCATCTGGCCCAAATCCTTTGAGGCAATTGTTAATTCTGCAGGTAGAGACTGAATTTACCTACAGGGGCTGGAGCCAGCTCTCCCCCTGGCAGATGGGTTAGCACAATTCCTTCTCCTCCGTGGGTAGATGCTCCCCCTACACAGGAAAAAAGGATCAGAGTGAATTATTCCTCGTAGCTACCCCAGAAAAAAAGCTCCAGAGGTAGGTACTTTTATCCTAAAATGGGATTTCACTCTGGTCCTCTGTTATGGTCATCAGCTCCAGGTGTTGAGTGAGCAAACTCAGGAAAAGCTGCAGCTATTCCAGAGTATGTGTCCACATGCAGAATATTCTGGAACAGGTATTTCACTTTAAATTCATGCCCCGTCTTGTTCCAGAATATTTTCCCCATGTAGAGGAGCACTTAGCTGGGGTCTCTACTTGCTGCCATACTGGTGATAAGATGGATTGGCTGATCTAATAGGTCTTTTCAATCTCTGATTTTGAAAGCTAAGATTGGGAAATTAATTTCAGAAAGGTCGAAACAGAGCAAGGCTATCCTGCTGCTATGTGATGGATCCTATTTTTTTTTAAATCTATCTATTGAAGAAAAGGTTAGTTATTCAGCATCCTGCAAAAAAAAGAAATAAATAAACTAAGCAGAGGGAATACAAAAAGTGTATAGATCTGCTGACCCATTCGCAATCTTCAGTTAATGAAAATGCCGGGGAACATGAGTGGTAAGAGCCTGCAGAGCTGGGAGGCGCTGACCCTGCGGCTGCTGGAAGCTGAATGCTCCCAGCCCCAGCACCCCCCCGATGACAGTGCACGTGCCTGCGGGGCTGCCCAAGGGGCTTAGGAGCCCCCCCCAGCAGCAGGAATCCCGCCGGTATCAGTGCCCACTGCCACGGTGGCCAGAGCGTGGGAGGTCTGCTCCCACCTCTGTCCTCTGGTGGGTGGCTGGGGGATTTCACTGGGGTTCTGAAGGGCAGTTTGCAGAAATGCTGAACAAATTACAATGGCTTTAATGGAAAAATCCAGACACAGGGGTGTCAGAAACAGTCTGGGGCATCATTCTGGGTTCACTTGAGTCACAGACTGGTTTTGGGAGTCATGTCGTGTTAGTGGAAAGCTGGTTGTGTTCTTCAGTGAGAAAAAAAAAAAAAAAGAAGCATAAAAGAAAAGAAGGAAAAATCAAAACCAAAGGTTTCACATAGGCATTTCCCTTCTTTTTATTTGTTTGCTTCCAATGTGCAAGCCAAGGAGTAAAATGAAAAATAAACTGCTTCAGTTCTTCTTAAACCAGGAAATCAGGTGGAGAGAAAACAGGCCACTTGAGAAGGGCGGGGGAATCACTTCTTATTTAAAAAGAAAAAATATTTTTTTTTAATTTGTTTGCTACTTTTTTTGCCTCTCCACCTGATAAATTCAGCAAACTGCTGAGCTGGCCCTTCCTCTGTCCAGTTCTCTTCTGATGGACGAGTATGTGATGTTGCAACTTTTGCAAGCAGGGAGAAATGAATCATTTTAGGTAACACTCACTGAGACCTTGTCCTGCCTTAGCTACACTGGGGCAAAGCCAGGCAGCTGCTGCTCCTGGGCATTGACGTGCAGCTGCACATCCCTATGGGCAGGAAGGTGTGGAAAAATGTAGCTGGGAAGCGCTGCAAAAAGCGAGGGGCTGTTGCAGGGTGGGTAGCGGCGTGTGACATGCTGAGGCAGCTGAAGAAGTGAAATTCAGCTAGTTCCAGAACTAGTGATGCCCCTTTCCCTTTTTTGTTAAAGACAAAATATACCATAAGCATTAACTTGGCTCTCCTTCGAGCAAACCCAAGGAATTCTGCTGATTGGTCTGGAAATAGAATCCTGTCTCGAATAACTAGCCACAGCAGTGTTAACACACTTGTCTCATATTTAATTCACCCTCAAAGCTGTATGGGCCATTCTCACTTTAAAGTTCACTCTTTACTGACAAATATTAGACGCATACATATTTGGGTTGTACCTATATGGTAGCATGTTTCACATCCGTTATTGAAACTCTCCATTACTCGCATTTTCCTGCTGCTTTCTGCAACCAGTTACACAAAAACAATACAGCGGTACATGAGTAAAATAAACAAATATCTCCAGCTGAGGATTATGTTAACAAGTTCAGTAATAAATGACAATTATTAGTCAATATATACAAATGACTTAATTCTTTTAACACATCAGACAACACTGGAGATAAAGTATAACTTGGGAAATTGGTTGCATATTTCATTCTGAACAGAAGATGTGAAGAAAAATGTCAGAGCAAGCAAACACATCTGGCTCATTAACGTGATTATCTTTTCCCAGTAAAGAATCTCAAGCAGATTTGAATGGACACCAGAGCAGCTCTATAAATCAGATTTAGCTCCCCACAGCAAGTGCTGGGGAAGCTGCCAGGCATCAGTTAACCTGTCCTTTGCAATGTTTTTCTCACTGCTAATTCCAAAAACATTGGAGCAATTCACATGTAAAGACGTTTCCATAGTCCCAAATATGTCCTGCTTCCCAAAGCTGATACTAGAGTTAGGCACAGATTAATCTTCTGGCATCCAGTGAAAAAGTAGGAGCTTAAGTCTCTGCAAGTAGAAAAATAGGTATTTTACTGTCTTATGATGAGCATTGGCTTAACTCAAGGAATCCATCCAGTGGGGAAAAATAAAGACACATACATACCTTATCATGTATTGTCCTGGTTTGAGGTAAAATGAACCTATTTTCTGTTTTACAATTTTACTTTTTTAGCTGGGCTTCTTCTAACTAACTAAACTCTGAAATTAACAGCACATTGTTGGAAAACTGTTCCCTCTCACAGTGATAAGACCTGATTATACCAAGGAATGGTATGCAGAGAGGCCCTTGCTTATACTTTTTGCTGTAGCAACCAAGGTCAGCTAATTTTGTTATTTGCCCCATTGGAGGGTCAGAAGCGGAAAAGCATAAAGGGATCCCACCTGCAAGGAGGAACAGACGGAACAGGTGACCCAAAACTGACCAACAGGGGTATTCCCTCCCATCTGCATCACGCCCTGTATAAAAGCTGAGAGATCAAACGGTCAACCCTCTTTCTTTGATGGCCCACGTCCAAGGAGGACCCTGCCTGTTCATCTGCCTTTGATCCCGATCCAGGCGTTCCTGACTCCAGATCTGGAATCCAGCTCCTGTCAATCACTGAGTCCAGTCTGGGACTTTTCCTGATGCCTGCTGGCGATGTGATTGTCATCCTGGCAACTTGATATGGTTTTGTATATACTGTATTTATTTCACTGTTTTCCTCTTATTTTAATTTTAGTATTAATACTTCATGAAAGTAGTTTAGTTCATTCTAAACTCCTGAATCTCTTTAATCTCTCCCTCTCCCTTTTTTTTTTTCTTAAAGGGGCGAAGAAGGACCATCTGTTAATCTGTTTTTGGTAAATTTGGCTGAAACCATGACATGTATATTGTGTAACATGGGGGTATTTGATTGATGTGGTGACTATGCCACTGGCTTGGGAAGACTTCTCTTAACACATGTGATAGGAGTATGCACCATGGTCCAGAAGGCCTCTTGGGTTAGGAGGTTTTTTCTATTAACATATACTCACATAGATGCAGATCAGCAGGCTTTTAGAAAGGCTTTTCTAGGGACATGCAAGTGGTCCCTTGACAAGGAGAAGAGAGTGAAGAGCCCCCGTCCCACAGGGACTTACCATGTGGCAGCTTTCCCACAGGAAAAGTCCTGGGAGCTGTGGCTTTCCCCCTTTCGTCAGGTTGGGAGAGGAAAGGGGATGCACTTGGTGTATAATGCAGCAAGGTCATTCATCTGAAAAATTATTAACAAGACTTTTTATTATCTATGATTCATATAAATGTCTTCTTCAGCAGAGGAGCATCCAGCCAAATTATGTCAATTCTCCAGGTCTGTGCACAACACCAAAGGAAGATGCTTATTTTGGTCATCAGTGGTAAAAAAGAAATTCGGCTCCATGCCATGGCTTAGGACTGAATTAGTCCAAAATCAGACCTTGCCACTAAAATTTACTTTTTAAAACTGAACACTAAAATTGACACCCAGAGGGGTGGGACCTTGTATGATGTTTCCCAAGGCAAACAGCACCATCTCTTCCAGTACCACTGCCTGTCGGGAGCCGTGAGATCTGGCTTGACCACAGGAGCTCGGTGCCACTGGACCAAAGGGACAGCAGGGTGGAGGGAAGTGACTCATCACTGGGCTTGCTGGGGATGCTTGTCTCACCCCGCCACAGCCCCCGTAACCATAGGGATGCTCCTACCTGCAGGGGGTAATGGGGTACCCCTTGGCACCTTCCTGAATTACAGCACGTCCTTTCCATGCAGCCTGCTCACTGAGTTTCACTGAGCTCTGGCCATTTGGAAAAATCGCTGGTTTTCTGCGAGAAGAATAGTTTGCATTTTAAAAATTGACATGGTTATTCCTGCAAGCACTTAGCTTTAAACTACCTTACATTTGAAAATTTTCAAGTAAAAACATTAACTCAAGCCTAACTGAGAGGAGGTTGAAGGTGAGATTTTTTTTTTCATGTGAATCAGAGATGTGGACTCTATACCAGCATGTAAGTGGGACTCGTTTCTCCCTCATTGCAGAGATGGGACCAGGACTGCTACAAATAAGATTTTTTCTAGTGTTTTCTGTCTTATACATTTTTTTTAAAGAGCCCTGATTCGATACAGAAGCTGAGGAGAGTTCTCATATATTGAGATTTGTTCCTATAGTTTCCAGGGGAGTTTTGCCCAAGTCCTTTCTTTCTTCCCTTATTAAAGTGCCCCCTTACCTGCGAGAGCATCTAAGCATTTGATAGTTAGGCTTAGATCACAAAGGCATTTAGGGCTTTGTATCCCTCTGAGGGATTTTTGGTTTTATCGTAGGCTTTTTTGAATTTAACCACTGCTTAAACATAGTTTTATATAATAATTTGCATTTTTTATTATTATTTATATAGTAATTTCACATTAAATATGCACTCATAGCAAATTTACATGGGCAAATGTAGTGGTCCTTTGTGCAGAGGTGTCTGTGAGGTCCCCGAGGATGCAGAAGAAGTAGGCAGAGCTCTTCCCATAGTCACTGTACCCCTGCCCATGGAGGGGACTCTTCCAACACCACTGCTGTGACAGTGTTCCTGCTCTCACCCGGATCATACTGGCTATCCGACCCGCATCGTGCCTTTGAATATCTTGCATGTGAGGTTCTCCTGAAGGGTAACAGGTGAGATGCCACAAATGGTGTAACTCCATCTGTTGGCGGAGCCAGGGGATGAGCGCTGTGGGGGGCATGAGGTCCTCTGCCACGTGGCTTGAGTTAATCCGTGGGTCCAGCTCTGAGTGATTTGCCTGTGCAGAGCCCAGCCCCATCACAGTCCTGCACCCCTTTCTCCTGGTTTCGTCCCCCACCATGCTGGAAGANTCACAGTCCTGCACCCCTTTCTCCTGGTTTTGTCCCCCACCATGCTGGAAGAGGAAGGGTGGTAAAAGCAAATAACCGGCATCTCCAGAAAACCAAACTCTAGGCACACTGTAGGAGCTGCTGTTAAAGCCAAGGTGCTGCTCTTCCCCTCTGCTGCAGAGCAGATGTTAAAATATTGCCTCCTCTGGCTGTGTGGAAATTGGTGGAGCTGCAGCCTGTGGATGCTGTGGGTCCCCCACAACTCACACTTCCCCAGCGTGAGAGACCCCTGATACCTGGCTTCTAGGACATGGTATCTGGCACAGACAAAGAGCTCCAGGTTTGGTGGGTCGAGAGCTTTCCCTTGACCAAGGATCCCAGTACCAGCGCTGGCCACAGGGCTGGTGTGCAAGCTGCGGGTCCTTAACCTCCAGTAGATCCCGGAAACACCAGGGGGAATAGCTCTAAACCCCATTTAAATACAGAGTAGGGGGGAGAGAGAGGGGAACATTTATTAACATCTAATCCTGTTAAGATTTTCTACACCATATGTCTGAGCAACAGAACATGTGAAATGTGTACTAATTACTCCTGCCTGTGTCATGTGTGTATATTTTATATGCAGTCCCTGACCTTTTTGTTAATAACTTCACATTATATTCATTGACCTGAAACAAATTGAATTCAGTGGCACTCACTCAAGAATTGAATTACATAGTCTTCTTAATTGGTCTCTTATTTAAATGTGGAAAAGTAACAGTTTACCACCTGTAATATTTATTTTTTTCCTTAAGAAATTCCTGCAGAGAGCGTATGTGTTTGTGCACACATGCTAGGGTTGTGTCTGGGGGGAATTACCATAGAAAATCCAAGCCTGACATGCACAGTGGAGTGGAACACTCCCTGTCAAAAGTTTTGTTCTTCCAAAGTGAAACCACTTGTGAAAGTCTCTAAGAGCACCCAAATGGTCTCCCTTCCTCGACGGAAAGAGCAGCAGCCAGGGTGAGCTGCCCTCCAGCTCCTGGGAGCATCCCTGCTCACCTCTGCTCATCCAGCACAGATCGCCACGAGCTGCCTGTCCCCTGCCTCTGCCAGGTCCCGTCCCCAGCCTGATTGTCTGCTCCTGAGCGCAGAAAGCCAAGGCAAGGACCTGTGGGATGCCTCACCTGCCAGCAGCTGTCCCAGAAACGCCAACCCGTGGAGGATCCTCTCCCACTGCAGAGGAGGTAGGGGCTGGCTGAAATTTCTGCTTTGCTTTTATTCTTCCAGTGCCGAGTTAATTGCCAAAGCTGCAAAGAGGAGACTTACTCTTTACTTACTATATTTAACTTAAAAATGCAAATGTTATTAGTGTCCCGATCATTGATAAGAGTGCCTTTGTGCCATGCTTTAACCTCTATTAGGGAGGATTATGAGAACGTATCCACATTGGCATTTTCTAAGTGTCACTATGACAGCACTTGCTGCACAAATGCCTGGCTGTCACACTGAGGTTTATCACTAGGTTTTTTCCTGCGAATGCAGACTAATAAGCCCAGAAATTACAATTGCCTCCCTGCCGAATCTGTGATAGGCGGAAATAATGATATCAGTGCCCTGCTAATCTCCTTGCCTCCGCGCTTGGCACCATCCTATTGAGTCACCTGTCATACGCCGCTTTGATGAGGCGAATTCAATCTCTCAGCTATAATGACAATGGAGCCATTTTAATGTTTGGAAATGATTATGTGAAGGTTTCTCTTTGCTCTGTCTTGGCAAGCAAACCAGGTCAATGTTCCGGCTGTGTCTCCTGCCACTGCTAACGACTTGGAAGGAGTCGGGCTGTATTAAGTGAATATGCCAAGTTATTAGAAAGGAAACGCTGCAAGCCGTTTTGTGGTGGGGGAGACTCTTTTTATTTCCTTTCTCACAGCAAAGCATGAGCCTGAGAAGATGCTTTATACACGTGAGCACCTTGTGGTCCCCAGCAGCAGTGTACTGGGCTGCGTGTGCTCCGCAGGCTGCAGGAACACAGCTGCAGGCACCTCTCAGCACCTTCGGGTGCTCCAAAGCAGAGGCACACCACAGCCACCATCCTTGGTGCTCTGGACACTTTTCCAGCACTAGGCCAAGGCTGCTACTCAAGATGGGGTGTGAGGGCAGGTACAGGCACATCCCCAGCCCTGACAGTGGGGTGCCACAGGCACAGCTCAGACTTCAGAGGCTGCTTGGGTAAAGTGCGATGCTACAACAGAGTGGGAGCGGGCGAGGGACCCCCTTGTCTTTCATGGCAAAGCCTGGTGTGTGCTGGTGGTGCTCAGCCATGCCATCGGGCGGCTGGTTTTATCACTCTCGCATATGTCTAATGCACCATGTTGGGTAACTGTCACTAATGCTCTTGTACTGGAGGGCAGGGCAGGGCCAGCTGCTGAATTTGCCCTCAGAAAATCCTCCAGGCTCTTGAAGAGGCTTTTCTGCTGCCTAGCATTGTGGGGTAGGAGCTGTGCTGATTTTGGCTTATCTTCACTTACCAGCCCAATGACTAAGGACCAACAAGCAGCACTGCGGTGGGGGCTGGAGCAGGAGTGTTGGCTCAGGGCACTGCAGGAGCAGCCAGGCAAGCCAAAAATGGGCCATCACCTGGGGTGTCATCTTTTTCTTTCAAATCGCACACTCAAAGCAACTTCCACCTCCTCAGACTGATTTGTCACAAATCACAAAGACAAGAAAAGTGTTCCCAGGTAAAAGTAAACCTTTCTGCCCAGCCCAATGTGTGCAAAACGCTCTCGCAAATCTCTGTGCGTACACTGCAGGCTGCAGGGAGCTTAAAGTCTGTCTAACTTCAAAAACCAAGCTCCAAAACCTGTTAGAAGATGTGGCTGGTCCCTCCAGTCTGCCCATGCGTTGGGTTAATAAATGGGGGAGCAACCTGATCTGCTGCCAGAAGCAGGCTGGGCAGTGATAGAGAGTCCCACAGGGTGTGGGGTGCCACATGTGTGACTCCTACCTGTATGTTTATTTCTCTTCATTTTGTGGTAGAGAAACTGAATTTCTTTTATTCTCAAATGGGTATGTCTCTAAAGTCAGTGATCCCTGAAACCAGGTCTCACCCTAGGTACAGTGTGTTGCCATTAAATAGGGGCTGAAACGCTTTATTTATTTATTTTAAAGGGAAACAGCTGCACTTCTTCCAGCTGTTGAAGGTCCCAAATTCACAGAGGAATGCATCCTAAGACTAAATGGGGATTTAAAGTCATCTTGGAGAGCTGCAGGGTCTATCGGGGCCCACAGCGTGAATTTCATTGCTTGGAGTGACACTTGGGGGCTGCCTCCCAGGCGGTCTCTCTCTGACATCTCTCTGTCAAGGTTATATGGGATGCGGGTAAAGTGGATGCGGCCCAATCCTGCAGAGATGTGAGAGTCCCAGCTGGGAGTGGCGCTTCTTGCGAGGTCTCCATCGCTGCCCCTCTGCACGTGGCTTCCCCAGATCTTAGCCCATCCTTGGGCATTGAGGTGCACTGCCCCTGGGGCTGGTCAAGGAGACGCTGCACCTGCTGTGCTGGAAGCTTTTTCTCATCATCTTCACTGCCAGGCTATTAGTATTTATTAATATGACATTAATTTTCTGAAATCTTGACCAACTCTTTGATAAGGGAGGAATAAAGAAGTAGAATTTCAGATGTCAAGCTTTTATTAACAAAAGTGTTCAAGGCCATCTCTGGATGGATATTACAGGCTGCTTTCACTCTGCTCTTCAGTTTATGAAAAGCAATTGTTTAGCTGTATAGAGAGTATAGAGCAGAATCAAATTGACCTGCGTGATACAGAAAGTAGCACTGAGCCCATTTAACTAAGGGTCCTTTGAAAGAAATCTTTTTTATTATAGATGAGTGCTGAAATTATTTCAAGGAAGTGATTATCTGTCTAATAATTTTTAATGCATGAGTGACTTCCACATATAAAATTAAGGCAGCCCACAGCAGCAGATTTGGAGATAGGCTTTACATAAGGCAAGCAGCACAGACACACAGATACTTGGGACTGGTCCCCCAGTATTCATTTTTAGGGTTGCTCCTGGTAGGAGCCTCACCCTGCGTAGTCAGCCTGATGGGGATGAAGTTGGTGGGGACAGCTTCTTGGGTGGGATGGATGCTCGGGTGGGACAGATGCTTGGCGTGTGGAATCTTCTGGGGATGGTTACATCCTTGTCAGTCTTGGGGAGCCTGGCTCAGGGCTGGCTTCACCCTGCACATCTGGGCAGCCTTGGGATGACACAACCCCACGCATGGCTGTGTAGCAAGTGGTTTGGTGCTGCCAAACTGCCATGCACCCCACATCTCCCTTAATTAAGGCAGCCAATCTAATTAGGGCGGCGCCCCACTGCAGCTGCCCCGTGGGGGCACATCAAAGCCCGCGTGGGGCACGCGTGGGGGGCGGTGCGCAGGCAGCGCAATTACCCAAGTTAAGAAAACATCCCTGTAATTAGCGAGGCAACTCTAAGCACAAGGAATGGAAATTAGTCACAGCGCAATAAATTAGCTGGTGCATATATTACGTGCCGTGAGCACCCCGGGGGCCTCCTGTTTGCAAGGCTTTGGTTTGCAACCCCATGCCTCTCAATAAAGCATTCATCCCTAGGTGATTATGTTCCAGCAAAAGGAGTTTTTAACTGAATTACAAATTTTCTTTTCTAATTCTTTTGTAGGCAGAATTGGGATCCCTCACTTTT
>VZRU01004139.1:90093-103514 GCA_013398155.1 Pedionomus torquatus
GGAGAAGCGGGAGCCCCCGGGCACTGGCGAGGAGAGCAGGATGCTTCAATAACAGGCTTGCCTTATCGCCTTGGAGTGAGCTGTATTGTGGCAGAGAAAGCCCGTCAGCCATAGGAAGAACTGAAATAACAACTGTTATCTCCTCATCTATTGACAGTCTTCTGTGGCTTACTGTTCTAAAAGGTGAGAGCGCTGTTTGAAGAATTAATGTAGCTACACAGAGGTATTTAAGGCCAGGGTTGCTATTACCGGTTGGGAAGGGCTGCATTAATGAGGTGATACTGCAGCAGCAGCGCAGGGAAGGGGTAAGTGATGCTTGGGAGCCCGGGAGCACATGCAAGGGGAATGAGCTGTTTTGGAGAGGCTTTGGGAACTCTGCTTCGCTTGCCTGCTGGTGCCACTAATGAAGGTGTGAAGTGCTTCCTTTCCTGGTGGCAGCCAGGACTTGGGAGCCAGGGCTTAGGATGATTTTAAAAATAAAATTAACTTTGAAGCACTTATGCTATTTTTTTATTATTATTTGCCCACTGGTTTGCTGTTGAGGGCTTTAGCATCCTTGTACATGCTAGCAATTTCTTTTTTTAAAAAAAAGTTGAGTTTCTCAGGAAGCCCTGCTCCAGCAGCTGGGGATTTTGGGAAAGCCAACAACATCCCAACAAACCTCATCCAGCAGAGGGTGGGATGAACATAAGGGATACTTGTGCAAGCCCGAGTCAGAAAAGTGGCTTCAGGGAGGTGGAGCAGGACAAGGTAGGGCAGAGGCAACCCAGGTTTTCAAAGCCACGTGAGATCCATCCGTCGCTCAGGGGTGCCACATGTGAATTTGCAGACTTAACCCACCCTCCTCCTTCCCCACTTCTGCATATATATTTTTATTGCATAATTACAGGTTGCTGTATGTATAGCAGCATTTAAGATACATGGAGCTAACCCTGCAAACCTTTTCCAGGGCAGGGAGTGTTTGCTGAGTTCAGGGCCCGTGTTATTGACAATGCTGATTGAAAATAATCCCCTAAGTCACTATTAAGGTCAGGTCTTCTGTGTAAATCTTTATTTAGGTGCTGGAGATGTCTCCTTTTCAATTCCATAGGCTGTAACAACTCCTTTATAACGTAAATGCATAGGGACTGTTAAATCTCTGGATAAGAAGGCTGCCAGCCATACATGCCAAATCTGCTTAGTGTAAACCTTCTTGAAACTTTCATTAAAAATTAATATAAATGTTCAACACACTCATAACCCACAAAACTGAGCTGTTTAAAATACAGCTTTGACCTGCACAAAGCCACCAGACACCCTGGGGCCTGTGAGCATCCTCTGGCTAGTTTTGGCCCAATGTGGATCAGTGGCTGAGAACAGAAATGACAAGAGTTCAAAATCAGCTGGGCTTTAAAGTATTTTTAATTAAATAGATATGAACAAATCTGGAAGTATTACTGGAGGTCCAGGAAATAGCTTTAAAGCTGTCATTCCAGTCTAAAGCTCTGGGTTCTGAATTTGAATCTAGAGCAATTTTTTTTTTTCTCCGTGTGAACAAGCCCATAAGCTTTGCTTCCAGGGCAATGGCTTTGGAGTCACTTTGCAGAGCAGGTCCTCTTTGGTCATCTTGAGAGCAGAAGGGACAGGGAGACAGGGAGGCTCTTCCTAGGGTTGTGGTGTCAGTGGTGGAAGCAGAGCCCCTCCAGCCACCCTGGGCAAGAACGTTTGACTGCATCTGGTCCTGAGGGTGTCCCCTTGTCACCAGCAAATGACATGTGCTCCCAGCTTCCAAGTAGCTGAATGGCACAGGTGATGTTGTCTGCAGGCTGGGCTCTCCTGGAGGTGTTGCATGGCCATGGCAGAGGCATCTCCTGTATCTCCCTTGCCATGGAGAAACTTTTGTCAGCATCTCATCCAGGCTCTGACCTCAGGAGCATCCTCCACCAGAGCTTCCCCAGATCAGTTCTCGTGATCAGGGGATGCTGCTGACCTCTGGAGAAAAAAGTAGCTGCTAGGGTGAAATCTGAACGCCCTAAAACACCAGGGTCCAGCAGGGAGGGGGGACCAGGCCCATCTCCCACCAGGTTTTCACCCCATATCAGTAGAGCTATGCAGGTTTGAGACACGACTACATTGCACTGCTTTCAAAGAGCACTTGTAATCTCCTTATCAGTTGCAAACATTTAATACACCCAGGTAAATCAAGAGTGTGCTTAATTTCTTATCGTACCTTTCACTTTTTATTTTTTATTGTGGAACTTTCTTTTGTGAGAATTTTTGTTTGTGTTCTTTTGTTGTGTCAGTCTGCTGATAAAATTGTGCCGTGGATTGCATTGTGCTGTTAATTTTCCTTTTGGTATGCTTGCTACAATGACTTATTTTGTGTCTTGATATATTAGTTATCCAATTTTTGTAAGCTGATTTTAAATATGTTACTACGCAAACTCTTTTTACAGCCTGTGCAGCTTTTGATTATGAATGAGTGCAGAGATACACGCAGGAGTATTATTTATATAAAATATATAAGCAGGAAGAATCTTCATAAATCACAAAATGCTATTATCTCGGGGTTCATGACAGCCATATCTTTTTTCATGGAAAACTAGAATACATTAAACACCCTAGGCATTCAAAAGGGACATTTCAAAAACAGTACAATTGCTCTATTTATTCCATTCGTTTAGTGGGGAGCATTTAATATCCAAAGTCTGTTTTACACAAATCTTAAAATTAAGATTTAAGTAAGAATTTATTGAGGGAAGCTACTGTATCTGCCTGTAGTAATATTATGGTTTATGACCTGAGGAATACGGTATTTAATCCTGGAGGGAAAGCTTTCGGAAAGCTATTTTACATAAGGCTCTGATGGCAATCTTGTGCCTGTTTGGGAGTGTCTGTGTGTATATGGGCATGCGGGGAGGTCCCCTTAATGAGAGGCTCAGCCGAGTCAGTGCTGGGCACTGGATGCTGCAGGAGGCCTGGGATGCTGCAGAAGCATCGCTGCCCTGAGGTGGCACCTCACTAGATCCATTACAGAAAATCCTTGCTTGGATTGCACTAATCAATAGCTGTGCCTAACAGTTTACTATACCGTTTAATTAAACAAATTTACCTTTTGAAGGAAAATCCATTGCAAGCAATTTAGACTCTGGTGTATTGCAACCTTTTTTGAGGTTACTAGTGCTTTTAACCACTGTCTAAAGTGCATACAGTGTTAATTAGCATATTTAGGATTAAGTAGATTTACCATGCAGTAATCATTCTCTAATTCAGTAAGAACTATCTCTGGTGAATAGTGGACATTAATGACAGTTGCAAGAGCTTAGATATTACATAATCACTAATTACATTCTGCACAATTAGCAGAGACTCCTCAATGTGAATCGCTAATGGCTGATTCGTGTCAGCAGCCTGTTCTGGCTGTAAAGAAATATAAACAGTCTGCATAATTTTCTGATGGTATTAGCATAGAGAAGGAGGTTATTAATGAAGTTGGGAGGAGTGTTGATGGATGGGGTGAGCCTAAAGACAGCATCACCCTGCCATACCCTGCCTTGATATACACCTGCGCTTCCCGATGAACGATGCCAGTGATGCTGCCTCTCGCTTCCAGTCTCTCGGTTCCCTTCAGGCAGTCAGAGAATAGAACTGGCACCTGACGGGCTTCCACAGGAGTCTGGGGGCTGTTTTATTAAGCACTGTGTTAAAGGGTGCAGAACCAGCTCCTGCACCCAAACCTTTGGTCTTCAGAGAGCTGGGCTCAGGTTACTGGTGAAGAGCTGGGAACAGTGTGCAGCCGGCTATGGCAAGGACAGAGAAAGACCGACTGACACGAAAGTGCTGGTTGGCTTATTTGGCTTTATTTAATCTCCCAGTCTTTGGAAAATAAAAATGTGATAGGTTCTTGCACTACTGCAGTTAGCAGTTCCTTGCTTATAACCATTTTTGAAGATGATGAAAAAATTAAAAAAGCTGAATTTTGCATTTACCCCCATCTGGCAGGGTAAAACTGATCACATAGGGAGAGGACTTTTGTCATTAGCTGAACATGATGAAGGTTTGGACAAAAGCAAGGTGGCAGGCAGGCTTCGCTTCTTTAAAGAAATAAATCTTTGCTCAATTGATTTTTAGGGATGTTTGGATCAGGTCCACCGTTTCTTACAAGTGGAATTCAGCCTCCCGTGTTTGTTGTGTGATTAAAATGAGGAATAGTGGTATTAAGCCAGTGGAATTGCTTTGGATAAATCCCAAACTGGAGACCAGAATTGGGCCCTTCTACCTTTAGGTATTAGGTATTTTAAATTAAGATTGCATGTGGTTTTAAAAGGCATTGTCAGAGCAAAAGCAATTTAACAAAAGGCAATGTATCTGGCAACTACTCTTCTGCCTGCCAAGTGCTCTTCTCCGTGAGTGCATTGTAGGGATGGCAGATTACATCTTCTGAATATTTTTGTCTGTTGCTTGGTTCATTTTCATAATAATAACTTGCATCCTTCTATATCCTTTCATGTTGAAGGGTTGCAAACTATTATACAAACAGACCCACTCCTGAGATGCAGCCACCTCCAAGGGGAAAGACGACAGCTTTTGGGGGGTGGGAAGCGGCTGCCCCAGGGGGGATGCATGGAGATAGTGAGCACATTGGCCTCTGGACAGGGTACCAGGGGGCTTCTGGGGATGCCCTGTCACAGTGCACCCCACCTTACACCTCCAGCATATACCTTGGTGTGGAGAAAACCCAGAGCCTGTGGGTCCCCATCCTGCCCAGGCTCAAGGGGCAAACCCACAAAGAGGGCTGAGCTACCAGCAAGCTCAGTATAAATAGTCCTTATTTTCCTTGTTGTGTATAAACCATTTTGAACCAGTGGAAGCAAGGGCTTTGCAGCAATGTTGAATGGGTGTAAGGCACGCTGAAGCATCCTCTGCAGCTTCCCGAGTTGGCTAGAAACAGGTTGCAGACAGACCCTCTGCTACATCCTTGTTTCAAAACAAGACCCAAAATATTGTTTGCCTGGCAGCAAACAGCTAGCCTCTTTTTCAGATCCGTGCATGTCATTTCTAATGTGCCTTAGATAATGAATCATTAGCTAATGGTTGTGTCCCAACAGCAACATTTCACAGCCTTGAAAACCTTTGCAAGGCTGCGGGGCTGTCTCAGCAAACAAGTTGCTCTGCTCAGTTGCACAACACCAGGTAGGATTTTGAAAGGGCTTGAAACATGTTTTCGATGTTATTTCCCAACAGCTAGGCTGGCAGAGCATTCATATTCAAGTCTGAAAATATTGGCCTTTAAGTGCCTTGTCTAGAAACTCCAATTTTTATCTTTCCAGGGCCAGCGGCTGGACTGACATGAATTAAGGCCACCCCAGTGAGCAGCAGCAGCAGAGGATGAGGCCAGCAGGCTTTCTGCTAAATGTGCTTGGGAAGAGCAATTAAACGGTGCAGATGCTGCACGGTAAGCATTGATTTTAGTTACGGAGTTTTCAAAACCGTGCTTTGGGTGTCACTAATATTTTTTCCAGTGTTTTGACCTGGCTAGTGGCAGCTGAGTGCCGCGGGTGACCTCCCTGCTGCTGGCATTCGGAGCCTCCCGACTCCTCCAGGACCAGTGCTGGGGGGCTGGAGATTAAACGCAGACCTTGGCATGGGGTGGCATTTCCGTAAGTGCTGTTTGTGAAGGCAGGTGCTATTACTTACATTATCGCCAGAACATTTAAATCTTAATGACTGGCATTGTTGCCTCAAAGACGTTGTTTTTCCTGCTGAGAAACTGCATTAGATTGGAGAAACAGAGCTCATTTCCATTCACTCAGCAGTCTCTCTAGAAATGACATGCAGTGCTTGAAACTGTTTATTTCCAAATTCAGGCCTCCTCCGCATCAGTCATCAGCTTCAATTACCAGTTTTCCGGAGCCGAGCCATCAGGCAGTCTGACACGAGGGTCCAACCTAATTCCCACCTTCTCCAAAGTCAAGAGCATAATGTGCAGATGAAAAGGTGGAAAATAGCCTGGACTTCATTAGCATGCAGAGCCCGGCTGTTCATTTGCTTGCTGCGAATGGAAGTTCTGACACTCGGCGCCTTCTGCAATATGAGAAAAGTCCTCTTCAGAGTATATGATGTCCTTACCAGCCAGGAAAGGTCATCAAAAAGGCAGGCACTGACCTTGCTCCCTGCTCTTCATGACTAGTTTATTGATTCCAGGAACACCTCATTACATGCCGGATCAACATATTATTGCCATGTTCAGCAGCTGAATTGTTTACAAGTGTCTTTATAACCAGCACAAGCCTTCCGGATGATGCATGACTACACTCATTTGGATGTGACCTGCCAATTATATGTTATCCGATATGGTGCTGTGTGTCTTGATCCCTGACCGGGCCCGCTGCCCTGCATCAGCGCGGGCCCATTTACTACTTCTTTCTAACCGCTCTTTGGGAAAGTGTCCATTAGCCTGTCAGTCTGTAAATATTTTATATTTTTTTTTACCTCTGCTGCAGGCAATGCGAGCGTTATTGCTCTGTCATTTGCTATGCATGAGGTTCATAATCAGTTGGGGGAAGAGGTTCGTGGGTTTTTTTATGGCAGTGTCTGATAACCCACCCAATTTGCAGTCAGTATGCATGGCGAGCAGTGCGACTAGTTACAGAGCAATGTGCCAGCCCTGCGAGAGAGACCTGTCATATTTTATTCAGGCGCAAGCACTGCGAGGCCGGTGATTTATTTGCAGGAGGGAAGGCAGGAGCAAACCCTCCCCTCCCCAGTCTCTGCCTTCCCTGCTTCTAAGGGTCCAATAACTTACCACCCAGCAAATGCATTTTTCCCTTCTACATATTTTTCTGTGGTTTGCTTTCTCATTCTCTAAATATATCGCAATGCATTATTTATCCTCAGTCTAGAGCCGGGTGACTTTGTGTAGTTTACACGGGCGTAGACATAAGAATTTAAAAAAAGAAATCACAAGGCACGAGTGCTATTTTAGTCTCTCATTACAGAAACTTATGGCTCAATTAAAAAAAAAAAAAAGAAAAAAAGTGGTAGAGCAACTCAATTACCAAGTCGATGAAGAGAGGTGGCTCCAAAAAGCGGCTCTGAGAAAGCAGCTCACAGGCGTCCATCAGCAGACTCAGTTTGCTTTTTACTGCCTCTGCTGCCGGTTGTCAACAGCCTTTGATGGTGACCTGGGTGGGTGTGCAAGTGGCACACGATGCCAACAGAACTGTTCACAGGACTCTCCCGTGCAGCTGCTTTACATTTAGTTTGGCACTGGACAGGGCGTGCCTGTGTTTTTCTGCACCCCCGAGCTTGGATAGCCCACAGGGAAAAGGCTGGAGATAATTACACTTTCCCTGCCAGTAGATGATTTTTCTTGACATTTGATATCTGTGTGCAACCAGAAGTAAACGTGAAGGGGTTCATGTGTGTGTGAAATAGGAGGAGCGTGGGTGTAGGAGGTCTCTGTGGGACCAGGAGCAGGCAGAGGTCTGACATCTGGAATAAAGTCCGATACCTTAAATACAAATGAGGTAAACATTTGCTAAAATTTGTCTCTGTTTGGGGGAAATACTTGATCGTGAACTCTAAGCTATGCAAAAGAACTGTTGGGTGTTTGCCTGCCCAGGGATGCTGTCCTGAGCATGAACCAAACCCACAATGACCTTACACTGATTTTGAGGTTTTGATCTAGGTCAGAATGATGGAGTGGTGCAAGTGAGAGGCAGTGTGTGCACACAATATCTAATCCCATGGTGTATCCCTGCAAGATCCTATCCCAATGTTACAGGGTATATATATTGCTTTTTTCAAAAAAAAAATAAATTTGAAAAAAAAAATTGAAAAAAAAAAAACACCAAAAGGCCACAAAATAACCAACCAGCATCACCTGAAGCAGTTTGGCAGGTTGTTTATTTTATATCTACAGCTTACAGATGGTTTTCTTTAAAAATATTTCCCATAGGAATTGACTATGGTACAAGAGTTGTGATGGAACAGAGCAAAATTGGTTTCTGCTCAATTATCTTAAAGAGGAAAGAAGGGTGGGGTTTGCCAGCCTGTTGGTGCCTCTCAGAGGAGTTTCTGGAGGAGCTGGAGGACAGTTGCACTCCTAGAGCCTAAGCATCACTGCTGTCTTATGTCTCCAGGTGTCTGGGGTGCATCACCCTCAAGATGCAGAAGGATACTCCTTGCAAAGGTGGTGCATCCATGCAGCAACGAATCTGGCTGATGTGGCAGTGCTGGGAATTCCGTGGGTTTTGTGGCCTGGCTGGGATACGACAAAATTTATGCACGCACAGCACTGTCTGCTCAAAGCTCTGCAAACATTAATTAAGTTGCCTAACACCGCCTGGCAAGTGTTAGTGTTGAAATCCTCTTGCTGTGGTTAAATTGAGGGACCAAAGGGGCTTAAGAGCTTCAAGGGTGAACCGACAGTAGCAAAGATGCAGGGTCTCTAGTGTCCCGATTCTTGAGAAACAGCATTGCATCTTCCTGATTTTAAAAAACAATGTGCCAGGCCTAAGGCTGCCTTAAAACTCCCTGGTGCTGTCAGGACCATATGAGGAACTGGGGGATGGCCCTTGCTGGTGTGATAGTAAGCAGCTAAGGGTCTGGTTCCCCCCTTACAACATCGAGCATTCAGATTTGGGGGGTGTAGAAGGGGACTTTGAATTTCTTAAAGCAGCCCATGTAGATTACAAAATAAAAACCACAGTTTGCATGTGTTTTTTTAATTAGAGATGGGGCAAAACCCAAGCTTAGGTCAGAACACCTTCAGGCTCTGGAGGAAGCAGAGTGGATTGATTTGAATCTGAATTTTGGAAAGAAAAAAAGAAAAAAAAAAAAAAAAAGAAGAGTGCATTTACGAGCAAATCCCTGGGTCTGAGCAGTCCTCAAGCTGCAGGTGTTGAATATTCAAAGAGCTGATTCACCATGGTGAGCTTTGGGGTTTATGCTGGTGTGATGCTGCTGAATCCAGTGCTGCAGATGGGTAACACCATGCCCCAGCATGAGTTGTCAACAGCAGGAATTGAGTCTCCAACTGCTGAATCTCAATCTCAATCCACCACAGTGTTGGGATCTCCCTCCCCAAGGCGAGGTACCAGGTAATTTGCTATTTGGCCTGTCCCACACAAACCAGTGAGTGTCACGTTGAGCCTGACATTATTTATCCTGGGATAAGTCTGCAGAGGTTTATCAAGCCCCAGACATCTGTCCAAATTTGGCATTTGATCCTTTGATTTCTGTTCATGTCATTATTCCCAGATTCCTATTCATCGTGTAAATTTTCCCTTTAAAAGGGAGAGAAAAATCAACTCTTCATGACAGCAAAGTAACATGACTACAGAGAGAAGCATTAACCTTTCCTTTAGCCTGAAGAACTTCATAATCTTTTTAAAATCAACTTTTTATTAATTGTGGAGTGACGCTTAATGCCTGATGGAAGTGAGAAGCAGTGGAATCATTAGGGGAACTCTGGAACTTCTCATGTGTATAATTTAAGGTCATGTCTAAGCTGCATGTGCCTGTGGGTGCTGCAGGAATCATGGCATTGCCCCACTGCCCAGATAGGGCCATTTCCCCTGTTGCACTTGCACACTGATGCCTTCAGCGGGGTCCAAACGACTGACTTTGCAGCCCCATCTCGCCTTCAGCAGTTTGTTTCCCTTTCGAAACTCACAGTGCCTCCTGCAGTGCTTAGCCTGGTTTTGGCCACTCTGTGCTACCCTGGCTGCTGTCAAAAGCTGTTGGGTACACCCACAGGCAGAGAAGGGCTGGTAAGAACCAGCAGTGCACAGTGACTTGAGGAAGTCAAGCAACAGCGTGTGATGGTGAGGGGAGCTCTCTCAGGCCGCTGGCCTTGCTGTGGTCCTGCCAGGCTGAATTCCCATCCATTGGCTTGCCCTCTCCTAATGCTCCCATGCCCACAAGCCAGCTGCAGCTTCTTCAGACACACCGCTGACTACGAGTGACTTGAAAACCAGTTCTGAGCTCTCCTTGCAGCACACTGCTGCCAGGAGCCCACCCCGCACAGGCAGCACCCGCTGGGTGCTCAGGGCAGGCAGTGCAGTGGCATTTTGGGCACCAGAAGCTACAGCTGTGATGGTTGGACAGGGCTTCCTTCAGGGCTGGGGGAGCAGAGGGAGAAGCTGAAGAAGGTCAGGAGATGCACTAACCCTTGGTGGCCTCACCAGGAGGCTCATTAACAGAAAAATGAGGTGGCCAGTGGCTTTATTAACAGCACCCAGTGTGCAAATTTAATTTTCCTTCTCGTTGCACTCCAGCAGAGTAAGTGGACACGCAATCCAGGGCAGGGACAAAGGACAAGGTCAGTTATTTGTCTGGCAAATACAATTATACATAGCTCTGAGGAGAGGTTTGGAAACTAGCATTCCCAGGCTGTGTCTTGCCCTACGTAAAAATCACCCACTCTCCTGAAGCACGAGCTGGAAACACGCTTCCCGTGATCCAGCACAGGGAACGGTCTCCTTTGCCGGTGCACTGCCAAAAAGCAAACTCGCAATGTGTGTGAAGTGCAACTCTTCCCTGTGGAAATGCATTGCAGAGGAACGCTGCTGGGGTTCGGGTGGTAATCACCCAGCTCTTAATTACCACAGTGCCCTTGCAGCACTGCCCAGGGAGTGCCGTGCTTACCACACACCCCTCGCACAGCCAGGTATTTAGACCTCTGCGCTGGAGAATGTTTGCAGCATTTAAAGGTCAATGCTGGGTATTCTTAGAGTGCAAGGACACTGAGCCTACTCGAAACTTCGGTGTTGTTTTCAATTGTTTCGAGCACTTTTGCTGCGTGTGTTGTACTGACCAGGAAAAAAAGCATCGTTCTCTACATTCAGGGTAGCCCCACGAAATGCAGGCGCTGGAACAGCAATCTGAAACGCAGCACGGCTGCTGCGCTGGGAAGTCAATTTGTTTAAAAGATCAGCGTAGGATGGGAAGGATCCTACAGGGTGGCCAGCACCCGCTCCTCAGCCTGCTCTGCTCCCGCTGCAAATGAAGACAGCAGATTGCAAGACACTGGAACAAATTAGCCCTTCCATTCATCTTCATTAGATACGCAGTTTCACTGGATCTGAGCTCACTACAAGTGGGTTACCAATATCTATGTAAATCCTTCTCTTTCTACACATATTCACTCACATTTATTAGTAGGTACCAAAGGCAACACTAAAAGTACAAGCCATGCAGAAGAGGAAATTAGTGAGGGTTGGTCGTGTCTGTGCAAGGTTATCATCCCTATTACACTGTGGAGAGTGGAGTGTTTGGGTGTTACCCCTATAATTATTGTTGGTTGTGCATTAAATGTGTGCATTTAAAAATAAATCAGGCGAGTCTAGTGCTATCGCAGCAGTTTGATTCTTCACCGGGTTGAAGAGGTGTTGGCTGGCAACACGGAGTCCAACCACGCTAGGATGGATGAAGGAGCCACCTCACATTTGTAAGACTGGATTTCCTCTGGAAATCAGTGGGTAAAAATCAGGATGCCCTCCTTAGGCTGAAATTTGGATTTAGCAGGGATACCTTCAGCCATTCCTCCTTTGAGACCCAGGCAGGGGGACAGAGGGGACTTCCAGAAAAAAAACCTGTCCCTGTTCCAGTTTTTTGTGTAGGAAAGGAAGCAGCTATGGGGGCTAGAAATCCTGCAGCCAGGGAGGGGCCCCATGCTGAAACCCAGGAAGAGCTATTCACCTCTCATTGGTGTGGGTACCCACCACACTAGCCACAGACCTGACATGGACAAGCACAGATGAAGACCTGGAGCCCTGAAGGTGGTAGCGGGAGGACCCCACACCAGCCCCAGCACACAGCGACCTGTTTGCTCAGTGCCTGCCAGCCTCTATGGCCCCCTCTCACACTCCAGCACCTCAGCTGCAATGGGCACATGGGGAGCTTCTATTAATTACTGGTAATTACTTATTCTACATACTGTTATTGATGGTTTTTTGTAGCAAGTAGCTGATTATATTTAAAGGATAAGGATGGAAAATGTCTGCCCAGGCAGCTAAATCACTGGAACAAGGCTACAAAGCCCCGACCGCACGTCGTAGACCTTGCCAAGTGTTTCCAAACTGAATAGTCATTGGGTTGGCAGATAATTCAGAAACTATTTGTATGAGCTGTTTATCAAATTATTAACTGCACAGATGTTGTTTGGTTGAAGAGCAGCTGAACCTTCTCTCTGCCAGCCGTGGAGACAAAGGTCTGCAGGAATAATTGGAGATGTGCATGGAATATTAAATTAATTTACTGCTCTTAATTCTTATGCAAATCCTGACCTCTGATAGAGCCTATCAATTACCCTGCATACAGGGAAAAGAAAGGAGAACAGTTTCTTTCTTTTCTTCCCCCCCCCCCCCTTNTTGGGTTTTTGTTTCTTTTTTTTTGTTTATTTTTGAAAAAGAACTTGGAAAAGGAAATATTTGGGGAGAAGGGGAAAAAAAAAAAAAAAAGCCGTGTGTGAGAGAAGCAAAAGACTGACATAACTTAATTGAATCTCTTAGTTGCAGCGATGTCCCTTGGGAGTCCGGATGCAGTTTTTAAAATAGAGGGGGGAGCGCGGGGGAGAGGAACACGGGGGAGGCCTGGGAATAGAGGCCAGGGACAGACTGAAATAGCTCCACATGCTTTGGTTGGAGGGGTCCACCTTGGCTCAAGTTGCTTTTGGTAGGAGATGACTGGAGGTCCACGGTGATCTCGGGTGGGTTTTGATGGGGTTGGAGGCTCTGCCACTACAGGGTCCAGTTGGGTTATCAGGGAAGGGCTTCACACCACTGTGAGCAGGGCCGATTCTGCCAGTAATTAACAGTGAAGAAAAAAAGCAGTTTGTCGTCAAGTCTATTGTGAGACTCCAGGTAAAATGAAGTACGATTTAATTGGTCCTTGTTAAAAAGAGCTATTTTTCTAATATGGAGAAAAGGCCTCATCTTGGGCGCTTTTTTTTTAATTGGGGTTGTGTATGCAGTATTTAGTCAATGTTTAAAAAAGACTTTGGGCCTTATTCTTTCATCATATTTTCTAATAAGGATAAATAAATAGGATGAATAATGCGATCGGTCTATCCCTCGACCTCTGAAAGACCTCAGCAGCGAAATGATGTTTCAAGCTCCTTTCGTCACATCCAATATGCACTGCCTTTCAGCTCTCCGCAGCCCAAACAAAAGCCATACAACAATATCAATTAATCATGCAGCAGGCAAACAAGGAGATTTATTCCACTACAAATAGCCTCACAGAGAGATGCTGAATGGGCTTGATTAGCATGAGAAAAGAGGAGCAAAACTCCACAGTTCAACAGCTAAAGAGCAATTTGATGGGGCTGGGATTGGGAAATTACTTGATTAGTGTCTGTCGGAGGAGAACACGATTAGAACGCGAGTCCCAGCCCCGCCGGGGGAATGAGGGGCTCGGGGCGGCCTGACCGGGAA
>VZRU01004139.1:115276-125276 GCA_013398155.1 Pedionomus torquatus
ACAGGGCGGCATGAGCGGGCCCGGCCCGGCCCTACCCGGCTCCCGCCAGCCCGGCCGCGGCTGTAGCCAGGGGCTCGGCAGCCTGCTGGAGAGCCTCCGCTGCAGGTGAGGAGACCGTATGCCCCCTCCGCCCCGATCTGCTTTCTAGAAAGTGGCCGCTCCGGGCCTGGCCCCCTGAGGGTTCGCGGTGGGCCTCGGCTCCCCTCACCCCGGCCGGGCCGGGAGGGGAGAAGTGGTTTTCCGTGTGCCCCAGGGGGCAGCTGCCGGGTCTCTCAGCTGAGAGGAGGGGGGACGGGGACCCTCGCCTTCCCAGGAGTGCGGCAGTGCTGCGCTTCGGAGAAAAAGGAATGGGGTTTATGGGGTGCTTTTGGGTTGTTGTCGCTTGGGGGGCTTTCTCCGGGAACGCGGGAGGAATCGTTCAGGGTCTCCAGCTCTCAGACACCTTCTGCTTTAGCATATTTTTTTCATATTTGTTTGTTTGTTTTGTGTGTGTGTTTGTGTTTGGTTTTTTTTTGTTTGTATGTTTGGGGTTTTTTGGATGGCTAGATACCCTGTAGATACTTAAAGCTACCTTATCAGCAACACTTGATGTCGGTGTTCTTGGTCATTGTTCTGTTTGATTTCTGTATAAGCATATTGTGTGACTTCTAAAAGTGCTGTAGACCTGTTACTACTTGTCTAAGCACTTCTGTCAATAGTTTAAAAATTACTTGTTACTTTAAGCAAACAAGCAATTAATATAGATGCTGATATTTCAGAGCTGGTTAGTTGATGAATGGACGTGTACAAATGTTTCTTCTACGGACATCTTTTTAAGAAAGTTACTTTAGGTGTTCCAATTTATGGATGCTTCACAGGGTTCTGACTTCATGAAAAAAGCAAGCACATGTGGTGATGGAAGTTTTCTGAAGGGGCTTTGGCTTGTGGGATCTCAAAGACCAGTCCGTTCCTCTGAAGCTGTGTGCAATTAGTGATGCTCCTGGCCTGTTACTCACTGTAATGACTACAGTAATTGGTGTCAATTAGCACTTTTTTTCTTGGCCAGAGGAAGTCTCTCAAGATCACTTATGGTAAACTGTTATGAAGTTATTCTTGTAAGTAATACCTGTCTTCTGTCTAATATAGGTGATTGTTTTTCTGTGTCTCATAGTAGCATCTTAAACATCCGGAATTAGCAGAAATAATACAACCATGTCTGTGAGAATCTAAACTTGCACATAGCTAGTACTTTTACAAAAATGCTCTATATATCTTCACTAATATCCTGTTCTGGTGTGGGATACCACTGGCAGACAAAATAGGAATAATTTGCTGTTTAAAAGACTGGTTAAGGATATACAAAGACTATTTTTATTGTATTGAAATTATTATAGATGTGAGCCTTAAATAGGGAAGATGCTTGATCTAAACTGTAGCATTGGAAAACGGAGTGGAAGAGTGAAATCTGAGTGTGCTAGACTGCATATTGCTTCAAACTGTGTTTGAATGTGCAAATATCTCTCATGTTCAGGAGTGGATGTGTCTTGTGACCCCTTCCCCCCTCTCTCCCCTCATCAGAGCCTGGTCTGCATGAATTTTAGTCACCTCTTTTGTAGCTTTTCTGTTGTCTCAGCCCATGGCTGAGAGAGAGAATGGACTTCTCTTCTTTGGCTCCTCTGGGATCCTAATACATTTCAGACATTAGCTTCTCTAATCTGGTTGCACCAAAATGTTCAGGAGTTATCTGGGGAAAGGTGATTACAGGCAAATGGACAGCATTATTGCAGAAGCTTGGTTTCCTTTGGAAACCCAGCTTAACAGGTCTGGTGATAATGAATACACCTTTTCTGCCTGGCACACTTCTGTTGTACGTACTTTAAAATATATATTTATATTTAGTGGTGTTGACAAACGGAGTAATTTTTATGCTGGACTGCAAGTTGTATATTTCTGCTGCCTCTGGGAGTTGTGCTGTGAAGGGACAGTTGTCTCTTCAGAGTGATACCTTTTAACTAAACAACTCTTTAATGTAGAAAATATTGAAACTTTTGTTACAACACTGGGGGATTTCAGCTTTTTATGCCCCACTTTGGAATTCTGCATTGATCTAATTTCAAGTTGCCTATTCTGACCTGAAGTACGTGACAGCTGGTTCGCTCCCAACTGCAGTCCTGCTTTATGTGGGAGAGCTTGAGTGTGGTGTAGGAAACTGCTGCTTGGTTATGTCCCCTGTCTGACACTTGGTGAACTAGAATGGAGTTCTCATGAATATTTCTTTCCCACCTTTTCTCATAAATCTGTTTTTTCTTTAAATACTTGAGTTCTGAAGTGCTTGAGAAATTAGCCATCAGATAATAAACTTCTGAGACTTGTGTGAAGAAAACGCCTTAACTGTACCTTAAATAACATGTTAGACTTTATTTGCCATTATTTCCTAATGCTGGCAGAGAGTTTACCTTCTGTGTTTTATACAGACTCTGACCATGTTGCAACTACTCAGTACTTAGTCTTCAGCTGTTGCTGGTGAGAAGCACAATTTGAGCAGTGTGGGTGATGAAGTAAATAAATTATATAGTTAAGTGCTGTACTTAATACTTTTACTATCTTTGCAATTAGCTTTGCTTTTCAGATGATGAGACCAGATGCTTCATGCTAAGGGTGATTTGCAGTAGATGTGTACAAATAGTGGGGTGCCCTAAACAGAGAATTTAAATCAGGTAGGATTATTAGTTTCGGAAGTATCTGCTGGTATCACTTATATGTAGAAGATGATACAGAACAGGCCCCCTCTAAGCACCGCCTGGGGCATCAGTGCAGTTGTGTAAGGCTTGAGCAAATTTTGGCCAGGCTTCAGGCTGCTGAGGTGGATGCAGTTCAGTGTTCAACAGTTGATTTGATGTCAGACTGGTGTAGAAAAACAACTGTAAAAATAATGTTTTGTACTTTATGGGAAGATTGCATTTTGCCGAAGTGTTGCACAATTTTCTATATATATATCTCAACAGGATATTATGACAGTAGTACTGTTATTCCTATGTTATGGATGTGGAACTGGAGCACAAAGAGACCAGGGCCTGGTATCTTTAAAATATTGAGACATCTTAGTCCTAATGAGAGATGAGAGATCAAATATCACTAGAGATCAATGCCTAGTGAAATGCCAGAGATTACAGAGAGCTTGTTGTTAACCAGGAAATTTAATTCTGTTCTCAAATCCCAAACTAACACTCTTTCTCTGTGGACTGAAGATTCATAGTTGTTTGAAAAAGAGCCACCCGCATCTTAAAGTTCTAAAGTGTGCTATTTTTTGCCCATTTAAGGAAAAAGCAGATACTTGACTGTTTTAATGTAATGCAAAGCTGTGTGAACAAGTGAAAGTTTCAGGCAGGGAGCTGTGGGTTTTGGTGGTGGGGTTTTTTTTGTTTTTTTTTTGTCTTTTTTTTTTAATGTAAAAAGGAGGTGATGGTGCAATGGAGTGGGTAGAAAGATCCCTGCACTGCTTTGTCACCGAGACAAAGACACTGTGCTAGAGCCTTGCCAGAACCTGGGCAGGTAGCAAATCTACAAGAAAAGTCTTGATTGCCTCGAAGTCAGTGCTAAGACAGAGCTGTGTTGTAAAACACCACAAGCTAGCTGTGCAGTAACCATTTTAGGCATCCATAATGATGATACTCAAACGCTGAGAGGCTCTTACCTGATGTTTTCTGTACTGCTTTGTCTTGCCTTGAGAACACCGTACTTACATATTCATGTGCTGTCTAAATAGCTGTAGCACAGACTAATGAATAGGATACTGAAAAACCACACTGGTAGAAAGGAAACGGTCTTTCAGGAGCCAAGGAATGCGATGTCCTACCTGTGGTATCAGAGTGAGAAATAGAGCTGGAGCCAATGGCTGTTCACATCCATCTGCTTTTACATCCATCAGGATATCAGTGTTCTTCATTGAGTCATGAAAATTACTTCTAGAAGTGTAAAAACAAGATCTTGAAATCTGCTTTTGCTTAGCTGTCCATCATGTAAAAGGAAATTGAAAGGATGAGATGCCAGATGAAGCGTGGCTTTTAAATTGCATACATGACATGAAAACCTAATCTTGTTTCAGACGGTGGCAGGATCAGATGGATAAAATGGATGGCTTGATCTTTCAGACTAAGAAGCAGAAAGGTTTTTTTCCTTGCTTTTCTCTGTGCAGGGCAACTGGGAAGAGGCAAATGTGTGTGGCTATGACATGGACGTGTTTGGAGGGGAGTGCACAAACCCATAGATAAGAATGCCTAGCCATATGGGTGCATACAGTCTCATGTGTCTGCCCATATCACTCACACATGCAGCCTTCCTGGCTAATAAGAAATGGATGTTATTTTTTAATAAGCAACTTGCTTTGATTGTTGCAGTTTTTAATGTGAATGTACTGGAAGCTTCTCTCATATCAACTGATGATTTTATTTTTATTTTTTTTTTTCTCATGGGATGGTTGCTCATCTTCAGATGCAGTAATTATGAAATTAGATCAGCTTTATTCTTTTCTCATCAGAAAATAGATTCTCTTTGAACTAGATTGCAGCTGAGGCATGGAGTTTGTTCTTAAGCAGCCTGATCATCCCCATGGGCCTATAACCTTGCATTGTTTTTGATGGATTTTCACAACCATAAATATTTTTGATGTTTACTGTTATTGGTGACCATTTAGTAAGTTCTGGCAGGTTCTAGCATATCTGTAGATGTACCTGGCTTTAATGCATAAGTGTTAAATATGTACTTGATTTTAAGTTCAAATTGCTTAATAAAATACATTGTGTCTATGAGCCAGGAAAGAGTTTGGATTTTCTTGAAATCTGTTTTCTAATGTATTGATGGATTCCTATGAGAAGTTCTGGGGAGCTGTTCTGTTTGAATGAGTCCAGCTGAGTATTTCCCGTGTTGAAAGTTGCCTGCTCTGGGACTTGGAATGGGGAAGAAAGGGAGAGATGAGCTTTGAACTGCCAGTCTCAGGTTTTAGAGCCCTTTCCAGGGCTCCTGGAAGGAGGGTTTTGCAACGGCAACTTCAGCTGGGTAGGGGAGTCTGTCTGTTTTGGTGGATCTTCTGTGGATACATACATGTTCAGACATCTTTTCCCTCTAAAACAACCTTGCCCTTGTTTCAATGAGGAGCAAAGTAGTAAAATCTTTGAGGTTTGGTTTTTGTTTTTGTCAGTTTGGTTGTGGGTTACTTTTTTGGGTGTTTTTGTGATAAGATTGGCTGGCAGATCAGTTTGCACTACTACCAATCTGGCAAAAATGTTATCTGATCTGAACAGGATGTGCTCTGTGAAATGCTTTGTTTCTTTCATTTTGAGAGTTCAAATTGTGAAATAGTTTTATCTTACTGTGTGTTCTTTGTTTTCTTCCAGTGAAGCCAAAAGGCTGGAATTAGAAAGAAAACTGATGGAATACATGAGGTCTGATGCATACCTGTAAGCCTTAAAAGCTTCTTATAGGTTATTTTAATTACAAAGACTTGGATATCATGGAATGCTTTTAGAATGTTATCTTGAAGTTTTCTTGTGACAATAAATGTATATTCAAATGCTAAGTATAATATCAGATTCATATCTCCAAGTTATTGATTAAATAACTTTAGCAATAACTTATTCTTTTAATACTGAGATTTTATTATAGTAGATAGTAGTAACTAATACGCAAGCTGGTTTTATGCAACTTTTACAAAATCACTGTAGCATAGTTTGTGCTAGAAAGTCCTAGGGTCATAGAAGGCCTGAAAGCTTTAGGAATTCCGAGAGGATATTCCAGGTTCTAGTCTTGCTAGCTGTATTGTTTCTGCATTGTCAAACTAATATAAAATGTATGTACAGTCTGGGGAAAAAAAAACAACAACCACCAACAAACAAAAGAGGGCTGAAAACTGTCTCATCTGGTGTTCCTTCTCTCAAATATACTTTGTAAAGCTCATAGAGGTGACTTTTCTGCTTTGTCTCAAGGGACTGAAGGCTAATTGCAGTAATGGCCAATCCCTTAGGAAGTGCTCTTCTGAAAGAAGGCCTTTAAATTAGAAAATATTTACAGAAGTTTAAGAAAAAAATATGCCTGAACAGGTGGGGAAACATCACATGCACTTTGCTTTATGGTTTTATTTGATCTATTTTACGCTAACAGGTTTTGAGTTGAAATTTTTCAGAAAATATTGGCAGCTTTGGGGGATTTAGTTTTCGATTCCACAACTGATTTAAGTATACCTGTAGGTAGATTAAGACCAAAAGATGCTCTTGATGGTCTCTGGTACACGTTTTCCCTTTGGCACTAACGCTTGTGTGGCTGTCCTGTAATCAGATAAGAAAATAGGTCTGATTGAAGGGAATCTGGTTTTTGAGTGTGTTAGAACCAATTTAGATAGGTTTTTTTCAGCTCTATGGCCTAATTTGCCATGTGGCCACATAGCAGATAGCAATGCCACAAAAAGGAAAAGCTTTGAGTGAGATGCCTCTTCTGGTGGCAGCGTGGATTTAGGTTGGCTTAAAGCAGTTGTGAAACTACAGCTTTAATGTCATGATCTATATGATTTTCAGAGCACATTCTTGTAAATGCAATTTTTGTTTTGATTTAATGTGATGTGACTAAAACATAATCCATTTAAAGAAAAAATTCTCATAATTTTGAATACACTTATCCTCCTGAACACCAGGTCCCCTGTTTAAATATGAAGTCTTACAGGGGACATCCTGTCAGTTGTATAATGTAACTTTGGACTGTGTGCAGAAGAAAGAATGTGTCTGCTCCTTTTTGCAGGGCTGGAGAGGCACCTTCTACATAAATGTTAGTATTTATGTGTCTGAAGAACAGTGATTGTAATAGATGTGTTTGTTATATTTTCATACTCTGTTAAACACAGATTCTTTTTCCCTTGTAGAATGAAAGTAAAATACATGAAGCTGAAAAAATACTTGAAAGAAATAGATGACCGACAAAAAGGAGCTCATCTGCGAAACCAGACCTTTTTGAAGGAGTTCGACCAATTTGAAGCTCATATGAAGACTTTAAATTCAGAGATGATTCAGAAGATGGAAGTAACTTTAAGACCTAATTCGTTAGTGTTTGCTGTTATTACAGTGTTGCAAAATTGGTTTTGTCTAAGTATTATGCACATCAAGATTTCAGATACTAGTGAAACCTCATTGTGTGTTTTGGAGTGCTTAAAGTGGTAACACTTTGGAATTTGAAACTAACCCAAACTCTGCAAATACATGTCCTAATAGATCCTACTGTAGCTGCAGACGTAGTCAACAGTGCTTCACAGAACTCTGCATTTGGTGTATAGTAAAGGGCTCTGTGCTTCTGAGTCTCTTGGAAGTGAGGGAGAACTGAGATCAAAAAAATGTGGAAAAGGATTGTGTCTTCGGAGTGTTAGTGATAAGATAATAAACCAGTGTTATCTAGGTTCACACAAAAAGAACACTTGAGTTGAAATAGTTTCATACTTTGTCACAAAACTGTATTTTAGTAAGGCTTTTATTAGTTAAAAATGCCTAAATACATTTTCATGCAAGATTTGTTTCAGGATGTGTTTTTCATTTTGCTGGTATGAACACCCTAAATAGCTATTGTTATTCTTGTCCCTGCTTATTGCTTTGTCTTCATTAGCAGTAAATAACTTGTGTTGCAACAGGTTACTCTGTGTGAGCTGTCTGGACTAAAGCTGAGTTAAAATGAGGTCGTGCTTAGTTCAGTTACTAAACAGTCAACTAGCAATACTTGAACAGTGGTTAGAGGGAAAAAAACCTACTTCTTCCAGCATCCTGTTGCATCAATCAGGTCTTTGTTTTTGGTAACTTTTTTTTATCATGTGCACAGAGTTTTGGTTCAAAACTTCCCACTCTTAAGGCATGTAAACTTTCCTTCTGGGCTGGTAGAGTAAAGCCTAGAGAGTGTTTCATCACCTTGTATACTTGAGTTGTGCATCAAAACTGTCATGGAAGGAGTGCATTCCTTCCAAGTGACCACTTTTAAAAGAGCAAATAGAATGTACTTCTTGCTGTTGTCTTTATAGCACCTTTGTTAACAAAGATGATTGCAGATATGCTACTTTTCCTTTTCCTACTCATAGCCTTGACTGCTCTCAGCTCAAAGGTCTACAGTTGTAAAAGGGTCTTATTATTGACTTCATTGAATGTCATCAGTTTGAGAACTCATGCTGGGATGAATTATCCTTATGAAAGAGGCAGTTGAACTAAATGTGCCTGTGCTGTTTGCAAATGACGAACTTCTACCTGTTGTGGTATTTAAGAAAATATGCATGGTCATTACACTTCACAAGAGCTTTTATTCTTTCTTTTAAAGACAAATGAAAGTGACCATTCCACAATTACATTAGTCAGCCTCTGCTATTTTTTTTTTTTTGCCTGTTTCAGTTGTTTTGATCCACAATTCTCATTGTGGAAACAGTTGTTAAAAGTCAGCTTGACTCTGCAGTGTTTTATTTTCAGAGAGAAGTATCTGTCTTCTGGCAAGCCCCGACTGGAATCACTTTCCTATGATGACTAGAACTGATAATGAAAGGGGGGATTTCTGTACCTTCAGTATGTAGTCAAGTCTACCTTGATATCCTAAAAGAGTATGGGAGTAAAAGAAAGAAGTTTGTGGAAATAAAAAATCCCCAACGTTATAGTAATTTCACTTATGTTGAGGTGAAAAGGTAGTTTACCACTAGGCCTGGATTGCTATGATAGTGGTTTTTTTTCATGCTGAAGTAAAATTTGGTGATTCTCTTAATTTTCCAGTCTTTTAGACTCATTTGCAAATGTGAACAGACGTTTTGCTTTTCCTGTTTAGCCCTGTTGGGGTAAATAGCTTCAGTAGCTTTTTTTAGAAATTTTTGGCAGAGTCTATTTCTCTCTTTGCCATTCCCTTTTTTTAACCTCCTGGAAGAAAGGAGGGAAGGAAACAAGTTAGTTGAGGTATTTTAAGCCCCTATGATGATGTTGATTCTTAATTTATGTGACTGTCTAGAACTCATTTGTGATTTTTCCTTATTTCTCTGAAATGCGATTTGAATTAAAACAGGAGGAGTGTTCTTGGAGCATTCTGTTTTCCTCACTTTCGTCAGGGGCTTGATCTGAGATAGTAAGACTTAGACTGTGACTCTTTTAAAAGGTGGTGTCTAAAAAGCCTGGATCTGGGTTCCAAAAATGTAAATGTGCAGCAGCACCCCTGGATGACAGTGGTATGGGAATGAAAGAAAAATGTGGGGTGGCAGGGGGGCTCAGATAAAGCAAGTATCTGTTCTATGATTCAAAGTATGTGAAAAATACATTAACACTTCTGAAAAGAAGCTAAGGGGAAGCAAGAGTCACACTACAATGTAAAAACATGGGGAGCAGAGGGGGAAAAAGTAGAAGATGTGTAAGTTCAAAAAAAAAAAGAAGCAAATTAACTTTAAAATGTTTTTGGAAAATTGTCTCTTCATATGCTCTAGAAACCCTGCACTAGGAAGTGTTATTAGAGCTTAGTCTGAAGTAGGGATGTATAAACAGCAGTGTTCTCCCTCCCTCTCCCCACCACCACCACTGTCTGGTTTGGCTTTCACTAGGTGAATCAGAGTAAAGAGCAAGAAACCCTTTGTATGCAGCTTTTACGTTAGAAAAAGTTCCTTTCTTTCAATAGATGTATGATCTGAAGTGTGAGCTGTTGTCCTTTCTAAAAAACTATGATGGATTTTAACTAATGCAGCATGTAGTCCTTTTGAATTCTTGTGTTGTACTGATTTGACAAAAAGTTTATGTACTATGGCTAAGAAACTTCAAACAAATGCCATCTTCCCTGCCCCTTATGTATGGTTAAATTAATTATCTTTGATTTTATTGAAGATCTCTGTGTCTCTATTAAAAACAGTAATGACTAGCTGGCCCTAAACTCTCCCTAGGTTAGCTCTAACTTGCAGTGCATTAACTCTGCCTTCCATCTTTCATAGTGAATAGCCCCAATCTTTGCTTTTCTCTGCTCATGTGGAAGATTTTTTATGTATGGT
>VZRU01004139.1:130276-153735 GCA_013398155.1 Pedionomus torquatus
AGTTAATCTGAGTAGCAAACCTTTACTACTCCTTAAAATAACTTCATGGTTTTTTGTTCTGCATCTTATGTGGAATTTGAGCTTTTTAAATGAAACTTGGTCACAGACTAGACAAGATGCCTTTGTTTCCTTTAAGCTGGGCTTGGCAGCTGACTTTGTATGGTAGGAAGAGGTCAGGCAATGAAAGGGAGGAGAGATGTGTGGAGGTGACTGTAAATTGTTTTGCTGTGATTTGGGGCTGAAAAGTAAGTCCTGCTTAGTATGAACAATGGTATTACGATAGCTAATTTTGGCTTTGCATAAACTGGTGGTGACCTTTTAGTAGTAGTAGTGGCAGTAGCCCCTCCTTCTAACTTGTTCTGATTGAGTAGATTTACAAAGGAAAAAAGGCAAGTATTAAAACACTGGGATTTAGAAGCAGAGTGGTTATACTGTTGGAACTATTTTTATGCGAGTTCAATGGTTCTTGGAGGAAAGCACCATTTAACATATTTCTGCTTGGTGCCTGAAGCTGCTTTGTGTTAAAAATGTGATTTCATCTGTGTTGTGTTAGCTGAGTAGTCTTTCTTTCTTCCTCTTTAGCATGATTTAACAGGTGGGAACAAGCAGAAAGTAGACAATGAATAAAGTGAGTTTTTTCCTTGTTCTTGCTTGTTTTATTAACAGGCTGTGAGCAAAGCTTGATATATAGACAAGTAAGTGATGGCAGATATACCCTTCAGATTCAGAGGACCCTTCCTCATCCTGTTGCCTTCTAGAGAAGGCCATGAGAAGAATGGGAGGAGGAGGTTTTTGTTGAGGGTGGCTCCAGACATGGCTGGTGCTGCCACAGACACTGCAATGGAGTCCTAATGATTGTCTTGACTTTGGGGTGCTGTAGTACCTAAACCACAGGCTACCAGCATCTGTACAGAGTCATGCACAAATAGAGCATGTTAGAGCAAGTTAGTAACTTCAAGGTGTTTTCAGTGACATTGGTGGGTAGATCTAAATTTCATGTTTTGGTCCAGGTCTTTAGGAGACTTTGAAGGAATCTAACCTTAAAGTTTGCCAGCTTTTTACCAGTTACTGTTCAGATTAGTTTGAGTCCTTCGTGTGTTTCTGATCCTGTTAGTCAGGTTGAATGTTTGTTGTGCTTTTGCCACCAAGTTGTTTCAGTTCATGGAGCTTCACTTGAGGTCGAGACCCTTCTTTTCACACTAGCATACAAGAAGGGGATGTTAAGCCTTTGTGTAGTAATAATAATACTGTACAAAAGACTTGAATTTTGTAGCAGTTTTCTTTCTAGAAACCAACATGTGATCCTTTAGAAGTTTCATTTGCAACATGCTGCCTGTTTGTTTCCTTAAGCCATCTCCCACTTGTTTTTTTCAGATGCCATGGGCTGGAAGACAGGCAGGAAATAGCATTGAGACATCTGCGCCTAAAGAATTGTATCATCCAGCAACAGTCTTTATGGGCCTCCACACATCAGCTGTCTCAGCCTTTGGAGACTTGGGCATGTGGCAGAAGCCCTCCCAGCCCACAGAGACCCACTTGGTACCTAACTCAGCTTATTTAGAGTTTGATGCATCTGTGGAAGGAGCAGTGACATGTGGGGACCTTGCCATCAGTGAGGAAGGCTCTGAGCAGCTTGTCTCCTCAGCATCTGATCCCAAACCTGGGGAGGAATGGCTGCAGGGAAGCATCCCAGGTATGGTGGGGCACTTGTCTGTCTGCCTGTCCCTGGTGCCAGGGCATGTGCATCCCAACCAGAGTGATGCCCACGGCTGCTTGGTTCCACTCGGTGTGTTGCAGTCTGGTTGAAGCATGGCAGCTTGATTATTTCCCTCCTCCCCTGCCCCCCATCTTTCTCTCTTTCTTTTGACTCTGCTTTCTCCAGGCCATTCCTCTGGGCACACTGGGGGCTGAGCCTGTTCAGGTTCAGTATTAGAAAGTGAAGATTTCTTCACTGCTGTTTCCATGGTCATCTTGAAGTAGTCTAAACTTCAATTTAAGAGGTTTAATGTGAACCTGCTTCACTGAATGTAATGGCTGGTTCAGGTTAATCCCTGGAAGTGTTCAAAGCCGGGTTGAATGGGGCTTTGAGCAACCTGGTCTAGTGGGAGGTGTCCCTGCCTCAGGGAAAGCGGGGTTTAACTAGGTGACGTTTAAGGTTTCTTCCAACTCCTTTCAGTGATTTCCTTCTCTCTTACATGCTTGTGCACAATAGTTTGTTTCCAAAACTGGGATTTGGCAATGTAAACTGAGGATCAGTATGTCTCTGCATGTGGCTGGATTAACTCCTCAGTAGTGGTTCTCTGCCTTGTTCTGGACTGTCCTGGGAAAGGTGGTGCTTGCCTCCCAGCCAAGATCCTTTTACTCTGGGATGAGATGCACTGCCCTTGAAAGCTGTGTTCCAGCTTCTTATTCCTTTTTTTTGTTTTGTTTTGGTGTTTTTTTCCCTCATCTTGGCAAAATGTGTTCTCTCCTGTTTTAGTGGCTTGGTTGGTTACTTTGAAGTAAGATAATGGGCTTGTTTTTGAAGTCACAGGGAAAGATTTGTCACTAAGTAACAGTTTATTCCTTTAAGACCTTGCAGAAATACTCTCCCATGCTTTGCCAGTTAACATAGCAATTTTCAACTTAAACTAGTTTTCCAAGCCCCATAACAATTGCTAAAATGGAACTGTTTATAGTGGAAACTGGTGGCAACCCTGCTCTTCTGTAATCATTGTGGTTTTCTTTATAGATAAAAGCTGGCTTCCCCAGATGCTCTTGGGGGTGTGCTACTTGGGTTTTTTTCTGACATCCTCTTTCTTGGTGTGTGGGGGGTTTTTTTTTTCCATTCCCTGTTTTCTAGGAGCTTATTTGCCTCTCATTTTCTTTCATGTGATGTTTTTGCCACTTCTTTATTTTAATGAAAGCCTGTCCTTTCTGGCACTGGAAGGAGACCAGTCCAGCCTGGCATACGTTAGCCCCAGGTTCTGCCTGTGGCTCTGCAGAGCGCTGGTTCCTCCCTGTGGGGAAGGCAGAAGGGGCCAGCATCGTATCTGGAAAGCAGTACCCATTTAGTATCTGGTATACAGTATCTCTACCTTCACAGAAACTGTACAGTTGGGCTCAAAATCTAAATGAGCTTTTTGTCAAATGGCACAGTAATCACCTCAGACTGCCCAGGGGGCTTTTTATGTCTGTTTGCCAAATGCATGTCGCATAGTGAACAGACTATGCAGTCCAGGTTTGAATGTGTGGAGGGGACTGGCTTGTTTCAGCTCTCCTAAGCACGATCTTCCATGCTGCAAATGATGAGAGCTGATGAAGACGCTTGGCTGTCCCATAACAGGAGTGGGCACGTGCCAGGCTCTGCTGCCAGCTTGGTGCAGAGTGGTACTGGCCAGTTTCTTCTGCTGCTCCATGGCTGCTGCTTGGCATGTGCTCACTCCTGTTATGGGACAAATGTTTCCTACAGCTTAAAAAGCAAGGAAATTGTGCTTTTTGCTCCATCTGCACATTGGGGAACAAAATTATATTCCTCTCCTCATTTCCCAGCAAGTGCAGTAGTGACCTTGCTTATGCGTCCTTGCTTCACAAATCTGGACACAAGGATAAGAGATGCCATTCTGGCATCAGCTACGGTCTGGCATAAACCTTAAATGATTTGGTTCCAGTGAAATTCTGTGACCAAGAAAAGTAGAAATGCTGGGTGCTGCAGTGTTAGCAGGTGTGCAAATGCTGGTTAATTTATCTGTGGTGAATCTTAAGGAAAACTGGGAATTTCTGTAGCTATATTAATCTGTTACAGCACTAGCTGGTCCATTAACTTTTGGCATTCTATGAAAAGATAAGCAGCATGTATCTGTCATCTTAAAAGCACAGTTCAGTCCTGTAGTTGCCTCTTTTAGAGAAGGCACTCTGTGCAGAGTTTAAAAGCCTCCAGACATGTTTCTTCAGCAAGATTTAAAAAATGTGTATGACAGTAGCCTGTTCAGGTGCACACTTTTCCCTAAGAAAAGTTTTTTCCAACTTTTTTGTTTCATCATTCCTCCAGAGTCCGTTTAATACGCTAGCTGGTCTTCATGCCTGTGACAGTTTTTGAGGGGTGCCAGGTTTGTCTCCCACCCGGGGGCTGCGAACCCAGAAGGCTGAGTGTGGAGGCATGAGGCTGGAGCCTTCCCATACTCCCCCTAGCGAGGGCAGCGCAGAAGAACACGGGACTGTGAGCGGGGAAACCCGAAGTGAAGGGAGAGCAGAGAGATGCTTGGTCACGTATAAGTGAAAGAGGTGAACAAACAGCATAGCTAATCTCAGTTTAATTCTCTGCCCTATGGTGTCCTCCATCTACTAATATTTTTGAAATAATTTATCATTATTATGATTACAGGACCAAAGCCTTGCCCGGATAACTGGTGGACTTTTAAGGAGGCAAACCGGGAGAGCAGCATTGAACTCCCAGTCCCCACAAGCACCGAGGAAGCAATGCTGAGCGTTCCTGGCATGTCGCACGGGGTGGCCTTGCCAGGGGTCACTGGAGAGCGGGGCAGTGATGTCTCTACTGCAGAGAACTCCATGCTGCAACCACCAAACCTCCATGCAGTGCAGAAGGTCAGCTCAGCACCAGATGGGTATGTCCTTTTCTATTTTTCTCTCTGCTGGTACTCATTTATTAGCATATGCCATGGAACCTGTTTTCACAGTCTGGCTGATACATGGCACTAAAGCTTGCATACAGGTGGTCAAAATTGTAACTTATTTAGTATCTTGCTACCTCTGTGCTAGTGATTAAATGGCTTCAGGCATCTCATTCAGGTCAGACTTGGAGAAGGTAAGTATCTTGTTAAAATGTAATAGACATCCTTTAAATTTTAGCAAATATTATTTCAACAAGTTCATTTAATAGTATCTGTAACTTACTAAACAGCATATTTTGTATGTATTAGAATTTCCAGTGGGATAAATTTCCTGAGTATTTTGTTTGGAAGTAGCAGAGAGAATGAGCGAAGCACAACAAAGATGAACATTTTGTCCTCTGCCACTGTGTGAAAGTGGTAGGGTTTTATTGCCAACAAGAAGTACAATATCAGAGTATCACCTGTGATACCAATCACAGCTGGATTTTCAGCCTTGTAATGTCCTTGTAAGACAGGGGAGTGCATCCCCTTCCCAGCAGAGCAGTAATCACCATAAGATGGTCCAAGGGGTTAGCCTGGGTTGTGTGGGAGGGCTGGCTTTGCTCTCTTGCTGTGCTTGAGCAGTCCTATGCCATGATCCCTTCCTGGGTCCCCACCTTGTTATGCCCCACTGCTACAGCAGTAGCCCACCCATCCTTATCTCCTGTCTCTTAGTTCTTCTGAAAGTCTTGTCAGTTTGCTGCCAGTTCTGTCTGCAGTGCTTTGTGGCTGTGTCTGCTTTCCCCCAGCCACCCTACTGCTGCCCAACCCCACAATTTTGTGATGTATGACCACTGCCTTTCTGCTGCCTGCTCTCCCTTAGCAGCATGTGTCTGTTTCCTGGTTCTGTTATCTTCAACGCCCTTTTCCCTCACCAGCTTTTTCGTGCCTCCAGTCATAAAAGAAATATTGAAGAAAGCCTTTTCTACAGGCATGTGCTGTACTCTAGCAGGTGTTGTTCTCCTTGGATCTCTCTACCTTCTATAGGTAGTGTTCACATACAAAATGCTTGTAGCTGGAATGATTAGCTTACAGGGCGATTTACAGGGTGGTTAGGTGATAGCTGTACGTTGGGGAGAGACCATGTGCAGAACAAACCAGCATTTTTACCCCTGAAGAATTAGTAGTCTTTTGTGGGCTGGTTTTGTTCCTTTTTGGTTGTTCGCAGCTTTTTAAACTGCTTAACACCTCTACTCTATCAACAGTCACGGTCATGTTGTTCTAGGTACTGATTTCAATAGTAGTTTGTATTTTAATACGTGATAGTTCAGTAGAAACTAGCAGCCGTCAGTATACACTTCTGTAACTTTATCATTTCACATTTGCATCAGACTTTGCTTGCTATTGAAGAATCATCTAATTTACATCTAAATAGCTTTTACTCAGTTTTTCTTTTGTATAACACCTGTTAATCATAACACTTTGTAGGGAAGTTGCATAGAGTGCCTGTCTCTGCTACAGAAGTCATCACTGAGTGATAGTAATTTAACCTTTTGTTCTTTCCCTGTCAACGCTAGTGATGCCTCGTTGTTCATAAACTGATGAAAATATTGTGCATTCTCTTGAAGCCCAGCTAAATTATATGAAAGGTTTCACTGCTCGCATTCTCTAGAGCACAACTGAAACCAGAATGTGGAGGTTTCCTCATGGATTGTGCTTCCATTTCTCAAGGCCATGGAAGTGGGATCACCACTGTTAGGTGCTTCTTCAGAAGAAATTTTAATTTGTTTTACTTCAATTAAAACGCAGATTAAATTTCAAAAATGGCAGGCACAGAAGGCTCTGTGGAGGGATAAGCAGCCTTTTTCCATTGTTGCACTTTAATATGGAAAGCCCACCTGGTTATATCTTTCTAACACATGTGAAATTCAGTGTGCATACTTGAGTCTTGCTAAATAATTCAGGACCTGAAAATATTGGGGAAAATTTCCAAGTAATTAGTACATGAATTTCAATCATGAACTACACAAACTAGGGGAATGCAGCTTTTTTGGTCTGAATGTATCAAACCAAATATGAGGCCAGATTCACAGAATGAATAGTATCACAGGTTTTGTGAAGTCCCCCCACTCCATGTGTTTTTTCTCTTACGAGATTCATATGCTGGCTGAAAAAATAAGCAAAAATATTGTAAAACTATTTGTTTGGTCTAAATTTAAAATATCTGTAGCTTGGACTTTTCCAGTGCATCAGTGTCGCTGCTGTGACATCTAAACAAAGTATCATTCCTCACCTGTTAACTTCAGGCCATTTGTGTGCTTTTGGTGTCTTCCTTGAAATTAGTATTAGTGATGGAAGGGAGAGGAGCTGTCATGTGCAGGGATCATAGCTCACTGGAAAGGCAAAGCAAGATCCTTAATCCACATTGGGAAGTCACAAGTCTATATTTTTGGAGAAAATACCTTTCCTGTCTCGTTGCAGAAACACCAGTTCTGGGTGGTTTTTACCACAGTAAGTGTTTGCAGGGCTGGGTGAGTTCAGCCTAATTTCAAACTGCCTTTTCCAGCTGGAGGAATGGTTATCATAACATAGCAGCATCACTTTCCATTAGATAATATGAAAGTTTATTTAGTATAAGCTTTCTACCTTGGCCACAGTTCACAATGGGGTGCTGTGATTTTTGGTACCCTATTTTCCAAAATCACCATGTTTGATAACTAAATCTCGTGTTTCGAAGCACTGCTAGGTGGGTGCAGTAATCAGAGGTTGTACATGTTTATCTTCAGACTTGTCCTTCCAACTCAGTCAGTGTGAGAGCCTGGGCTGTGTATTTTCTGTTTAGGTCTGCAGCCCAGGAGCCCACTGGTGAGCAGGTGGCTGGCCTGGCTTGTTTGAGTGGCACTCTATCTCCCTTCCCGCCAGGTGAAGCCACCTGATAGCTCTGGTCCTTTGCTGCTTGTTGCCAGTCTGAGCTGCTGAACTGGAGGTGAAAGGCTCTGTATCCTCTTACCATTCCTTATAGCACCCGACCCTTTCTTTAAGGGCTTAAACCCAGGGAGCGGGAGGGGGATGAGGGTCTCTGAGAATTAGCACAGAGAAAGATGATGACTATTTTAAGGCCTATGCTGAGGGGGTGGAAAAAGGCAGAGCTTATGCCTGTGCTGCTTCAGCTGCATTGAAGAGGACTTAGCACAGATGGATTGTGCATTACAAAATGTAACACATAATTCAAGCTGTCAGCTTAATCAGACTGTTTCCAGGAAGCAACCTGTAAAAGAGAAGGACCTCTTGTTTGCTGACCTCTGATCCGTAGCCTGCTGCAGATTGTCATACATTTTGTTTTTCTTTATGTTGGTGTCCCTTCCTTCCCCTTCCCTTTTTATTGTTGTATCCCTCTCGAGTGGCACCCTGGAAGGACCACCCAGTGGGAGGAAAACAATGGGAAACACGCCGGCCGCTAAAATACAGGGTTTGTAAGACTGGGGGGAAAGAAAAAGCACTGTTTAACTGCATATGTGATCTCCCTGGTATTGTTTTGCTTATTAAATGTCTAGGAAACTCGACTAAATGCATGCCAGCTCCCACTTAATTGTTCACTGTTGCTAAACAGTCTGATGGAAAACACAACTTCCAGTATAGCTTAACATGATTACAAAAATGATGCAAGCTTTCGTGCGCAGAGCTTTTCACTTGAGGGAGCACAAACCAAGGTTAACTGTATAAATATGTCAGCTTCTACATACGGGGTGGTGGTGGGGAAAATCTTGCTCTTCACACATAGGGCTCGGTAGGCCAGGCCCAGCTGGGGCATTGCTGGTGGAAACCTGGCCTGGAAAGTCCCCAACAAAGCAGGCAGCCGGGCTGGACCTGAATAGCCATTTACACCTCTGTTCAAGGATTAGGCTGATCTATTGTTTCAATCTAAGTCCTAATTTACATCATCATAGAGGTGCAGCTTCATCAAAACCCCTCTGAGATCCCAGTTATGCCCCTGTACCTGTAGGTGGTCACCAGATTTATTCCCATTGTGGAGGTGAAGGAATTAAACTACTTGGAGCAGGGTAACCTCAGTGCAGCACCTCAGGCCCTGGCTGATTTTTGGGTGACTTGTTTGCTCTAGTGCATTTTCATTTTTTTTAACCCTTTCTGCAGAGTTCAAGTAATGCAGTTTTTACTGTAATTTGCTTTGAAAAGCTAAAATGAGGGTGTTCATTTTTCCAACTGGTGTGAAGGGAATGTGTTTAAAAATACATATTGCAGCTCAACTCACTTCAAGTCCTGTTTGCCGTCTCTTCACAGGCACTGTGGGATGCTGGTGGGACTCTCCCATGCGCTGCAGTTGATAGAAGATGTGGTGGTGAGGACAAGCCCCCAGCACCGGGTGCTGTACCAGGGCAAGCACACAGGGATGATGGGGACTGCGGAACTGCTGAGGTTAATGCTGTTTCCACACGAGCTGCCCCTTATCTCTGCTGCCCTCTCAGAGCTGACAGGAATCAGGGAGGAAGGCAGTGCTGCCCATGCCTTAACCCTGTCTCCTTTATTCTTGTTTGCTTGCTGCCATACATCCGGCATAATGCTTGTAGTAATTTTGTTGTTGATTGCTTACATGCTGCTAATTGAATTCAGGTGAGCAATGGCAAGAGGCTGTTACCGAGCAGCTTTGCAGGAGCCTGTTGAGATTTGAGCCAGGGGTCCTCGCTCTTGCGGTGACAAATGGCTGGCGCAAAGAGCAAGCGGGCTCTTGCAAACAAACGTTTCCAGTTGCTAAGAGGCCTCCCTCCCCTTCCAGCGTTTTAATGTCATTGGAGAGCTGAAATATGGCACTTAAAAGCACATACGCAAATTACTCCAACAAATACTCTTTCCTATTTGTAGCACTTTTTGCAGCCTTGCTCTGCAGATCCCTTAGGTGATCCCTTCTGACTTGCTGAGTTAGACAACAAAAACTAAAAAAAAAAAATAATAAAAAAATATTCTTCTTTGAGGTAAAAGAGCAAAGAGAATCGCTAAACCCCATGTGTTAACAAAACCAGGGTCAGAGAGGCCTCACTGTCCTCTGCAGCACAGGCTGTTGCTGACAAGAACTGGGAATGGCTTTGTAATTTTAAATAAAATTGTATGTTGGCCTCCATAAAGCAGGATTATCATAAGCACTTTGTAGTTAGAGGGTTTCTAGGGAATTAGGTGGAAGGGTTCCCAAGTTGACATGGCCCTTCCAGCCTACCATTGGAGATGGGTTCCTGTGATATAACCACTTTGGCCACAGCATGGCTGGGGCTGCCTGGCCAAGAAGTGGTTTCACCAAGTGGATGTGCACAGGTTTCTCTCTCCCTGTCAGAAAGCAAAGGTGTGAGATTAAACCTGTTGTTTTCTAAGTGCTGGGTTTGATCTCCTTATCTCTTTATCTTGATCCTTTGCATCACACATGTTTCTTGTTCTGGGTTGTCCAACCCGTTAACCCATTAGCCAGGAGAAGTGTTATGGGTTCTGTCTCCAAGCTGATGCTGGCTGGCTGAGCTTTAAATAGACATTGCATGTAATACCTGCTTTATTTTGTAGCTTTTGTAATCGGGCTGGCAGTCTGAAAGAAGGCGACCTTGAAGAATGTGAAGCAGTTGTCCTTCATCACCTTCAGGCTTTATTACAGAGTGTGCTGAATGGATGTTTCCTACCTGAGAAAACACTCAATGCTGAAGGTAGAGCAATAGATGAGAAGCAAACCAGGTATCACAGACACAAAACTTGCACATCGGTGTGATTAACATTCTTTTTTTCCTCCCCAGGTCTGCTCTGCCTCTCTGGTGCAGAGAAAGCAGACCCAGGGCCAGATCTCTGATTGCACTGGAAGATAAAGACATCGCAGTGCTGATGTTTACCCATCTTGGCAGCAGCTGTGTGACTTAAAATGAGAACATTATAAACAAATTCATTTATTTTTCCTTTTCATTCACTGATGGTGAATCTTATTTTACTGGGCAGCACTCAGTCCCAGTCCTTCTGCGTAACCAAATCTGCAGTATCTCTCACCCCAGGCTGCTTTGGCAGGGAGGGAAATGTATTAACTTCAGAGACCTCTTGGCTGGTAATTTGTGATCTTCAATGCAAGTCTCAGGCACGTAAGGATGGGGAATGTAATTTTGAGAAGCAAATTATTTTTCTGTGAAGCAGCAGATGCATATAGTCTTTAAAAACAAACTGCAGTTACTCAAAATGTGGTGTTTTTTCCTGTGTATATGCCACAAGGACAAGCAAGGACTGAATTTTTTTCTGGTGATGGTGGTTTTTTGTTTTTGTGGGTTTTTTTAGTGCTCTAATGCAGTAATGAAAACAATTTCTGTTCTTTCTTATTTAGCTTCTGTCTAGACCTCCTTCCCTGTTACAGACTCAGCAACGCTTAAGTGTTAGCAGGATCAGGGCACTTGTGAGCACTGAAGAATGGTCTATTTAACTGTACCTGATTTTCCCTTTGAGGGTGATATGTCTGTAAGCAATAACATATTATATTTCCTGAATCATTTCTTACGGACAAACACTTGTGGAGTTAATTGGAATTCATTTGTTTGTGAAACTTCATTGGAGCAACTGGGAAAACAAACACCTTTGGCAAACAAGATTGCAGTATTTATATTTTCTGCTTTAAAATAAAGTGCTCTAGCTCAAAAATGATAAGAAGTCTGGAAATAAAGAAGACAAGCCTAAGGAAGTGGGTGTTCAACAGAGTGCCTGATGAAGTGAGATGTACCCATGGCAGAGACTAGGGGTTGCAGAAAGGGTTTAATGTCTCTTGGGACAGACATCATGGTTGACCCTGCCTGTCCTCCTGACATTTGCAGAAGTCACGAGTGATTTCTTACACTTTAGACATTTTTAAAAGAAAGTGTGAATTAAGGACAACGTATGATGAGTTTTGCCAGTGTGTGTTGACTGGCTTGCCCAAATAAAAAAGTACCACCTGTGTGAGTCTCATATATGTGCTAATGATGTTTGTGTTTGTTTTGCAGTCCAGACCAGCAATGGGGTGTGGATGTGCTGCAGACTTGCTTGAGCAACCATGCCTTGTTCTTGAAAAAGCACCAGGTTCAGCTCACAGAAGAAGTAGCGGAGATGTTTGGAAGCCTGCTTGTTTCTGGCAAGAAGTCGCAGGATGACCAGGTTGGCACTTACATCTAATATCTAAATCAATGACACTTAGGGATTAATTTGTACCATTAAGGTGAGATTAGCTCTGTACTCTTAGCATACACTGGTATGTGGATTTTAAGGGGAATGACAAGCAGTCTGTGTTCATTAATCAACTTTAGAGGTGGTTAGGAGGTGGATAAGGAGAGAATACAAGTTCTTTAGCTGTCTTAAAATAAACATGTACAGCGAGTACTTCATACAAAGAAGAAAATAGTCTCTTTAAGATCTTTGGGAGGGTGTCTGTTTTCCTTCCTTCAAACTGGTTATTTATTTAAATGAGCTTACACACTGTGGTGCAAGTTTATCACAAGGCTTGTATCATCTGTCTGGTTTTGTGACTTAGTAGCTTTTAATAATGGATGATGTATTTTAATATTATAATATTTTTAAATGGAGTTACATTTGGTGCACTGAATACGCAGACCTTTTTACAAACAGTAGCATGATCAGCTTTTTAGATGTTAATGCAAAATTTTTATAAAGTAACTTTCAGTGAAACAAAAAAAAAAAAAAAGCTGGTATTCAGCAGATCCAGACATACCAGAGCTCTCTTGTTGCAAACTCAGAGCAGCCAGCCATGTGGGGACAGCAGGGCTCAGCTCCAATCTCGGCTGCTTCCAGCACTGGGGCAGCAGCTGTGCCAGGAGAACTGGGACTCTAGCACTGAGGTGATGTCCTGGCTGCTTCTGCACCACCCCTGTGGTAGGAATGGGAAGGTCTGCCAGGCAGCCTACTGGTAAGGAGTTGGCCCCATGCTCTGTCCCAAAACATATTTGAAAAAAATATTTTTTTCCTCTGATTTTTTAATTAAAAATGATTATTTGTTTTAATGAGAAATAAAAAGGCAGATCAAACTGCTTTGCTATATTCTGGTCTTAATATTTGAAAAAATAATTAAGATGTAATATTTTAGTCACTTGTCCACTTTCACTTATAGCTGGGGTAACTTCTTTTATTCTGTATGGATAAGTAATTTGTATTCTGTCCTTAAAACAATCAGTAAAGTAGAACAGATGAGCAAGGAATGTATCACTGCACTAGTGATAGTTGAACAAATACCTCACATAAATTTATAATTGCTTGTTTACAAAGTCAAAGATCAATAATACAAGCTTCATGGGTGAATATATGCAGTAATAATCTGTTTATTACTGCATATTACTATGGCCCACACATAAGCATTTAAAATTTGTATTTCCTATTAAGTGGATCCAGTAAATTGAGTTTAGTGGCAGGAGGCATCTGCCACTTCTGAAACACCTTATTTCCAAGTAGGTTGCACAGAACAGGATCAATATGAACCCTACAAAGTGCATGTACAGGAACAGTTGCTTTACCATAATGTATATAATATAGTAGTAAACTCGTAAGTGATCTGTGCCTAAAGATCTTAAATATTCAAACTTTCGAGTCATATTGTTTTGTCCATGTTGTTGGCTTCTTTCTCTGAAGGCCTAAACTCAAAAACCATCTGTCACAAGCCCCACTGGATGATGGTACTGTACAGCTAGGCAGCAGGGTGAAGGTGCAGGAGGAGTCTTTGAGCTCCTGACCATACGAACAGACCTGTCAAATCTGCCAGCTTTGTCCCCATCAGCACTTGTAGACCGCAGAGGTTTTGTGATGACCAACAGCTGGTTTACCACCTTCTGCCATGCCTGCAGCATCTCACTCATTCCAGTGGTCCACAGAGTCTGTCTGTCTTCTCATCTCTTACCACTAAAAGATGTCTGTCTTCTATTCTCTTGCTGTCAGTTCTTGTCCTCTCTCATAGACCTCTCCCATTACCTGTTAAGAAAACTGGCTATTGTTCCTGTGGACCTGGGCATGTTCCTGTGGACAGGGAATTGGCATGGTAGAAACGCCTTTTCTGGGCAGTCTCTTGGCTGTGGAAGTTGTGGAATCCAGTGCCCTTGTCAGCCAAATTTCACTCCTGTAAGGATAAGACCCATGTGGCTTATGCAGCATGTTAGATGCCTTCATGCCATGTTGGAGATGTCCACTTCAGAGTTGCCTTGATGCTGTGACTCTGAATGCTGAGCTTTGGTTCCCATGGAGGGGATCCTTCCTTCTGTGTGGATTAATTCTTGTGTTGGTTTACATTGATTCCTTATATTTGGTGATAAGTGGTTTATGCCTGTTTAGATGTTAAATGATACTGCAAATAGCTAAGCAAAGTACTTCTAGTATTTCACTACTAGTGAGAAGTCCACACTGAGATAAAATAGTATGTGGGAATTAAGATTTTTTTTTTTTTCCTATCTGCTAATTAAGGCGTTCTTTACATTAGGAAAATGAGACTTAAAATCCCCCCTTCCCCTTTCTTTTTTTTTTTTTTGACAAAACAGCAGCTTGCTTGCATTGGTTTTGTGTAGATGCCTCCCATATATAAGTTGAATAGATAAAAAAGTGACCTAATTGCATGAGACCGAAAATTTGCCATCCTAGTGCTCCTGAATAAATATGTATTAATAGATTAATGAGGAGGAGGCGGGTACAGAAAAACCGTATCTTCTATTGACTCCAAAATGGCTTGAAGCTGTTACTCTTAGGTCATTACAAAACGAGGAGTTCTCTCTGAGGTGTTGGTCCTCATCGCTGAAGGCTTGTTGTTTTATTAAGTAATTAGATAATTACAGCAGAAAATCTAATAGATTAAGACTCAAGTCCATATTTTGCGTTACAAAATAAAACCAGGAGTAACACCCTACAAGTAAAAAAGATGGGAAGGATGCCCAAAAAGCCTTTGATGCTCTTTGTGAAATAATAAATGCCGGGAGTGATGACTTCTCCTGATCTCAAAGAGCTTTATAAAGTCACATGTGGTACTTTCAATGCAGGTGGATGGCAACCTAAGAAGTGCTTGCTTTATGCTAATCCTGCTTTTAACTCGGCCATATTTCCAATGGGTGCAGCTCCCTATAAAGGTGCTGATTTCCAACTTAATATTTTGTGTAGTATGTTTAACTATGGATGTCTGAATAGTGCTGCTGCAAAGGGCTGCACATACAGACCGGAGAGAACAAACTTCATGAACGTGCAGGAATAACATGGATTAAAATTGGAACCCCACCTAGCTGAGGCCAGCTTGGGTAAGTTGTGCATTGGGTTCTCTGCCTTCAGCTTCATCTGCCTCAGTGATGTTTTAAGCTACAGCTATTGATAATGCTGTGGGTTAACTTGCCTTATGGCTGCAAGCCTGAAATGGATTCCTCTTCAGTCTGTTGCTGTTGCAGTATATTTGATTCATCTTTCTTTTTTGCTTACCCTGAATGTGGGAGGCCTGGAATACTGAGAATTTCCAGAAGATCTGTCGATTAAAAGAATAATTCAAAGTTTGTGTTACTTCAAGGCTCAATTCCTGAGCTAGTGCTGATTTAACTTGGAGGTAATTGAACATCTAACAAAAACACCCTGGAAACCAATTACACCTTGAAGTATAGATTAACCTAAATGTATGTTGGAAAATGCTTGAGATAAAAATAACCACATCCCTATTATCCTTTAACTTTTTTTAATGCTTGCAGGCTCTACCAGTGTTGAGAGAGGTCCTTCCAGAAGACTGTGGGAATAGGTCATCTGTTCAGAGTAACGAATCATCTTACAGCTTGTCCTCGATCCCAAATGATGGTGGGGAAATAAAGCAGGCAAAACATGCTACCCAGCCCACCGGTGCAGGAGAACAAGGTAACAAGTGCTAAAAGGTTCAGCTGTGTGCTTGAAGTTACTGTCCTCAATGTATGGTTGTTCTGGTTTGTTTGGTTTTTGTGTTTTGTTTTTTTTTTTTTAGTCCAAATCCTGGCGGGAGTATATTACAGTGATTAGCAAATTAATGTATATTTTTAATGAACGTTAGGGGATTTTCCTAAATACCTCAGTATGTTTGTCATTTTTGTTACTTCTTAAAATGATTTTTTTTTTTCTGGCGGGAGTAGAAAAGCAAGCTTTGCGGCAGTTACTAAAAACAGATCTATAGGTGTGCATGTATTTAAAAGATGTCTACTGTTTGGAGATTGCAGGATATATTTGTTGCCTTTTATTAGAAAGCCAGACTGCAGAATAAATTTTCAAAAATAAAACGGCTCATGCTGAGAAAGGTGTATGTGTGGTGCCATTCCAGAGCTTAGAAGGTGAATGCGTTTGTGAAAACCCAGTTAATTTCTTTAGATAAGGAAGTAATATATTAGTCTGGCATAATAACTAGTGATGGCAACTTGCTCAGTCTGCTCTCAGAGCATCCCTTACATCAAAGTCTGGAAGAGACAGGCAATTAGGTTGCAATATTCTTTACACAGCAAATGTAAACAAACTGCTTTAGGTCTCCTAAATTCACACGACTTTTATCCGCAGAGGAGATGAAGACTTTGATTTAAACTAATTTTCCACGGTTGGTATGATATACGCTGCTGCTGTCGGGCTGCTGGACGAGATCGTAGAGTTACTGTGGGTTGTTTGTTTCCTAAATCCCATTGGGTCTTAAATTATTTAAGACATTTGGTTAGCTTGTCCTTTTCTCTGGAAGCTACAGAGAGGCAGGGTAGCCTCACACATGAGGAAAGTTCACAGTAGGTGCCTCTTTTAAGAACCGTAATGGATAGTTTAGATCAATAAACAAGAGATAACAAAAGTGAGAAATTAAAGGGAGTAGGGCTTAAAAGCAAACAAACCAGTCTGATCACTGTGACTTTGAAATGTGTTTCATTATGGTGTGTTCACATCCAGAAGTCACAAGCTGGTGTGAAGATGAGAGCAAGGAAGAAAGCGTGGTCGAAAAGATTCCTATTACAGGTAGAAGTAATGGCTGCATATTAACCTCGGATCCAGTATTCAACTTTATTATATAATCAAAACATAACATTTTAGTGGTTTGGGTCCACTAATAGCGGGTAAATTCAGCTACTACATACTGAGCGCAAAGATTAAACGTAAGATCATAAAGTCCATGCTTATGTTAACATAAACCAAGATGGAAAATGACAGCACCTATTTAATTCCTTGTAATCGTGTTATACATTTAAACCATGTGAATATCCTGTCATTTAGCCTTTCAGGTCCTGGTATCAGTGTTACAAAGGTCAGTCTCCATGGGGAAGATCCAGTAATTATATGGCAAACTACAGATGTTTCTGATTTGATTCTTTTCTTTTCTGAAGTAATTGAATGTGTATCATTAGAATAAACACAGGGAAAAACCCTGCTAGCCAGGAAGCTGTGCCTTTGCCTCTGTTACAAAAGCTGCCTGATAACATGAAATTTTTAGCAATAAGGTTTTATCAAGACATGTTCAGATCCCCCCGCAGCAGATGTATGAGGCTTGCTTAGGATCCTGAGATGTTGCTGCTTTTTGGTCCTGAGGTATCAATAACACATTAGTATTCAGGGCAGGGCTCTCTGCAATGAGTCTCAATTTGCTTTTGCCTGATTTTCTAAAGTGGTGGGCTGCTTCCTTACAAACTTTGATGTTCAGCTAAAAATTTATTTATGCAGGTATGTACTCTGCCAGAAAGGTGCAAGGGCATCTGCTTATGCAACACTGGCTTTTGCTTTTCTGCTCTTTTATGGCTTCAAAATAGCCTGTCTTTTGGAGAGCAATTCATTTCTCTACAGAGGTTTTCTTCTGCTGCTTTTTGAGCCTAATTTGCAACTGAAATATAAAAATGTGCCTCTTGTATTCCTGAATTATACTGCAGCAATAATATGCCAAGTTAGTCCAATAAAACTTTTTTTCTAGAGTAGAATGCTTTCCATTTTCCTGTTTAAAATGTCTTTGTCACACATGGCAACATATTTTAAAACGTGAATTGCAGTGGGTTTTTTTAGTTTTTTTTCAGAGGAATTAAAAAGCTACTTAAATCTTTTTCAGACAAGAAAACACACTTCTCATTTGAAAATTAATGTAAAAATTTGCAAGTCTTGGAGTTGATTTGGCTTTTTTTTAATTTTTTTTCTTATAATTTAAGAGGACTTGAATTTGAGTATTGAGGTTTAAGTTCCCTAAACTGCAGAGAGTGCCAGCAGGAACAGTGTCAGGAATTCCTTCCAACTAATACCATCACTGGTACTTTTTTGTTTTTAAGAAACAGCTGGCTCTTGCTATTGGATCTACATAGCTGCCATGGTCTTTGGTTTGCTTCTCACCCTGAATTTTATGACTTTTCAGCACTGGGTTTGGGGGTTTTTGGCATACAAATTTGTGAGTTCTCTATTGCAGTTTTTCCTGCTGGGGGACCCTGACAGACAGTGTGGCTCTTTGCTGTGTTAGATGTCAGTTAGTCAAAAGCCAAGTCATAGTGGACATGTCCCTTCCCTACTTCTCCCATGGCTTTCTTACTGAACGGGTATGAAAATACTAATAATTTCTATTTGTAGAAATGCTCAGAAACTCTCCCTAACCTAAATGCTGAAGCCTGTAACTTCAGTTTAAAATCCATTCTTTCTGAGTCTGCTTTATTTACTGTTTTGTTGCAATGTGTAGCAACAAAACTGTGTAGTAGCCAGTGGTCTCATCGTCTCTAGGAGTAAGGCTTTTCATATATCACTTGAAAGCAGTTACTCCTTTCAGATGTGATTCATCTTCAGCCCATGATCTTCTCTGGGCTGCTTTGTTTCTTCTGGCTTCTCACCCTTCCAGCCTGTCACTCTTTTTCCTTTTGCTTATCATTGTTTGCTGTAGATGGTGGCCCTGGAGCTCTGAAATTTTTCTGTGCCTAAAATAGAGGCAGCACCTCTGCTCACTGTCTTTTGGGCTCAAATCACTTGTTTGAAGGCTTTGCTTTGTGTTTAGCTGAACTACTATGTAATGTCCATTCTATCCACTATCACTTTGCTGTACAACTTTTTCTCAGCTTAAGGAATACAAATTTGGGGTTTCTTCAAGGGCTTTAAGTGTTGGTTTGAAATGCTGGAAGCCTTGTGGCTTTTGGGTTTTGATGGATTTCACTGAGAGCTGGTTGGATGTGCTTCCAAGTGGTCTTCTGTGATGGTGCTTTATGAATGCTTCTGTAGTTTTGGTTTATTTTTCTTCTATGTCTGTACAGAAGGACCAAATTATTTTAATATACTGCAAACATTCAAAAAATATTTGCACTTTTTCTTTAATGCCTGTAGAGAGGAAGGCAATAGCTGTGTGACTTCAGGGAAACGGGCTTTGAAGTTGTAGCTGGTGTGGTGTTGGATGTCCCTTAGAGATAGCCTGTGTTGGTACCTGAAGCCGCTTGTGCAAGGACTGACTTCACCCAGAGCTCTTCTAAATATCTACGGCATTGTTCTCATCTGTGGCAGGACCTGTGGGATTTTCAAACCTGTAGTCAGCTGGGGGAATGGGGGTAGTGTATCTTGCAGCATAAAGATGGTCTCTCTCTTAGAGCTTTGTCCTAAGCTTGCGGAATGCTATGTCGTGATAACTGACTTTAAAAGCATTGTATTTTGTGTGTGGTCTCACCCAGACAGGAGTTAGCTATTAATAGCAATCTTATTTTATACCAGGTTATATGAGGATAGAGGAAGATAGGTGGACTCATTCCTGTTTTCTTCATTGATGCTTTGTTTTTTATCTTGGGAAGATATGCAAAAGAAATAATTCAGCTTTTTTTGCTATTCCTGAGGTAGGTGAATAATGTGAGATTAAAGAGAAAGGATAAAATCCATTATTTCTTGTTTTGTTGCATGACTGTATAAGAGTCTTTTAGGAGTAGGAAACTGCTTATTTTATTGAAGGGGCAGGTTTGTTAAATGTTTAACAAAACCACATTCTCTCTCTTCCCTTCATTTATGTCTTTGATTTAGATAGATATTAAAGCTATAAAGCATTCGGACGAAATTAGTGTTCCTTTTCCATGCATCAGGTTTCATTTTCACGCCATCTTGGATGTCACCTTCCATCTACTCTCCAGGTATAAAATCTCTAATGTTAGAAATAGAGGAAAAACACTCTTAAGAAGAAAAAAAAAATTCTTTATATATCATAAGAGAACATGAGAGACCACAAATCCAATTCTGCTTTCCTTTTTAGGTCACCTTTAATGAGGCAATAATCCTGCCAACACTTTTCCCACGCCCACTTGTCCTTCCCAGTGAGGTCCTCCTTTGAGCTTGAACCTAAAAAGTTCCAAAGCTTCCACTTAGAGTGCACTAATAAAGGCAATAATAAGTCTACCCAACTTTTCCCTTCATTTGATATCAACCCATTCGCAACTGCTGTTATGAAAAAAGTTCAACTGTATGGGATTAATCACTGCTGCTGTTGTCTGACAGCACTATCTTGAGGCAGGGTGAGATTGTATGTATTGCTTAAATTAGTTTGGATTATGTACTCCAGTAGGTGATACCTTATGCTGCTTGCCTTAAGTTTCTGAAAGATGTTGGTCTTTTTATAGGTAGGAGTTTGGGGTGAAAATTTTTCTTTGATCTTTAAACAGAAGCAGCAGCTTCTAGAAGTATTTTCACTGAATGGCTTCCTCCCCTGGGATTTCCTGAGTCCACTGGTATCTAAGTGTCTGCTCTTGAGAGGACAGCATTGTGCATTGATATATTATTATAAAGGTATTTATCTTTTTTTTTTTACTTTAAAGGAAGGGTGGAAATAATTGATATTTGACCTACTTCTGGGTGCTGTTACTGCAACGTTCTGCTCAGGTTTTAATTTGGAGACTTTTTTTTTTTTTCATCTATTTGCTTCCCGAGAGCACCTCCTTCTTCTATCAGATTTCAGGTAGCCTTTATCTTCTCTCTGTATGCAAGGTTTTTGCTTTATTGTAAGGGAATTCAGTGGGTATAAGAGCCTGTATAGAGCAAGCACTCACACCTCTGGTCCCGAGGCAGAGGTGTGTACAGCAGCTGTTCGTGTGCTGGCAGTGGCACGGCAGCTGACAGTCGACCTTTAATCCCACATAGCTCTTTGTAGATTATCAACAAGCAAAGTAATTAGTGTGGTGGAGGAGCTTCCTCAGATTTAAAGTTGCTCTGGGCAGGAACTATTGTTTCCTAGTTTGGTACAGGACCTAGCAGTATCGCGGCCCAGACCTACCAGGACCTCTGAATGCAGATGCAGTTACTCTTGCCAAGGTAACAATAAAACTACACAGCTTGCAGGGTCAGGTGATCCTGATATTCCTTTCAAAGTATTATTGACTTTGAAATCTATTGACAGCTCAAATACCCAAGCTGTTTTATATATTTACTATTTTATTGGTGATAAAAGCACACAGAAAAAGCCAAGTTCCTTTTGGTGTAGGCTCTCACTTGCACATGAGAGGAAAATGCAGATACATGCCTGGGTTGTGTCTGCAAAAGCACTGTAGTGTTATGCCTTCCAACTACCTCCATTTGCATACAGGATTATTGATTGTTATTGGAAATAATGGATTATGGCTCTTCATAGCTTTTGAATGGCATACAAACTGCTCTTGTTCCTCTCCTGGTAGAGGAGCACCTACTGTGCTACTTCTATGGCTTGCTTATGTGCTTTGTTGTTTAGGTTGGAGATTTCAGTTTTGCTTGTGAACTATATGAGCTATGCAAGAACACAGTGATATTTCTGTTTTCACAGTGCATTTTAAAACCCAGCAACCTTGTGAGTTACTTTCCCCATTTCCAGACAGGCAGAGTCGAACACTTGGAGACTGCTTGTAGAAAGATGATTTGCTGTCTGCAGATGACTTTTCTATGCTGGGACTCTAGCTGCAGTGAAGGGTTTTAATGCCGATTTTTAAGAAGTGTGGATTTCCTCTAGGAGAGAGGTAGTACAATTAGCAAGATACAGATGTTGCAAGTATAAGGCCAAGATCTTTATCTCTTCATTTGTAAATGATTGTATCACATAACTTTTAGCTGCTGAGATCTTTGTCTATAAATTGATACAACCTAAGCCACAGGGTGAATGCATGGAGAAAATACCTTTTCAGTTCTGTGCTGGTACAGTATGTTCTGGGTTAAAAATCACTTCAACTGTCTGGCAGAACAAAATAATAGTGGTTCATTATGCAAGGATGGTGGTTTTTTTTCCCTGGAATTGTTGGTTAATGAAGAAAATGACATTATTTTGTTCAGAACAAAATTGTGAAAAGATGACATGAAAGCTGCTCTGACCCATGCTGACAGCACAATTAATTTAAAGTTGAAAAGTGTGGAGTGTTTTTAATAGTGGTATCGTAGATCCCTTGCTAGTTCTAAGTGGAAGGAACAATACATAGGTCTCCTCCTGCTTTTCCCTATGTCACCTGGGACACACAAGCTCCTTTTCTGCTGCAGTATTACTTGAAAGACTGGATTAAGAACTTTACATTATTAACATCCCAATTTGGGCTTAAAGACTGGGTTTTGTCAAGCTTGTTCAGTTGTCTGTGCAGTACAGGCTGGCTGTTTAGATGGAGTAAATACTATGGAGTAAGTACTTGATGCAGACAGATTCTCTGTTTCTCTGTTTCTGGGGTGTCTGCAGAACATGAGAGCTGGGTGACGTGGTGAAAAAAACGCTGAGGAAGAGAACATCAAGCAGGTGGCATCTGTCCTTTACCTGGTGCAGCAAGAATTTACCAAAGTTGGATGGGAAGGGAGAGATGCTTTTTAGCAAGTTAGTGTATGGTACAGTAGGTGTTATGAGAAGCTGTCAGGAGCTGCTGCTTTCCAGCAGCACTGTTGTAGCCCACAGTCTTCATCTCATCTCTGCTGCTGCTCCCTGCTGAAAGATTTCTACAGTGCTGGCAATTTTTATATCCAACCCCTCCACCTCCACCCCACCAAAGATGATAAGGCTGAGATGCTTAATGCCTTCTTTGCCTCTGTCTTCAGTGGTCATTCCAGCTGTTCTCGGCATGTTCAGCTGTCTGAGCTGGAAGACCATGATGGAGAACTGAACAACCACCCCATAATCCAGGAGGAAGTAGCTAATGATCTGCTCATGCACCTAGACACAGTCTGTGGGGCCAGATGGGACCCAAGGGTACTCAGGGAGCTGGTGGGAGTGCTCACTAAACCCCTCTCCATCTGCCAACAGTCCTGGTCAATGGGAGGTACCAAATGACTGGAAGGTAGCTAATGTGACATCTATCCATAAGAAGGGCTGGAAGGATGATCTGTGCAACTACAGGCCTGTCAGCCTGACCTTGGTACTGGGGAAAGATCATGGAAATAATCATTCTGAGTGCTCATGGCAAGGGATTAGGGCCAGACAGCATGGGTTTATGAAAGGGAGATCGTCCTTAACCAACTTGATCTCTTTCTATGATCATGTGACTCACCTTCTTGATGCAGAGAAGGCTGTGGATGTTGTCTACCTGGGCTTTGGTAAAGCCTTTGGCATTGTCCCCCACAGCATTCTCCTGGAGAAGCTGGGAAATCGTAGCATAGACATGTGTACTCTTCAATGTGTAAAAAAACTGGCTGAATGGCTGTGCCCAGAGTTGTGATTAATGGGGTGAAATCCAGTTGGTGGCCAGTCACAAGTGGTGTCCCTTAGGGCTCAGTTCTGGGGCCAGTCTTGTTTAATATCTTTATTGATGATCTGGATAAGGGGATTGAGTGCACCCTCAGTAAGTTTGCAGATGACATCAAGCTAGGTGGGAGTGTTGATCTGCTTGAGGGTAGGAAAGCTCTACAGGGGACTTGGACAGGTTGGATCAATGGGCCAAGGCCAATGGAGTGAGATTTAATAGGGCCAGGTCCTACATTTCAGTCACAACAACCCCA
>VZRU01004139.1:153897-171711 GCA_013398155.1 Pedionomus torquatus
GGCCTCTTCTCCCAAGTGAATAATGACAGGAGCAGAGGAAATGGCCTGAAGATGTGACAGGGGAGGTTCAGATTAGATATTAGGAGGAATGACTTGACTGAAAGGGTGGTCAGGCACTGGCTTGGCCTGCCCAGGGAGGTGGTGGAGGTTTTTAAGAAATGTGTATATGTGGCGCTTTTGGGCGTGCTCTGGTGGCTGAGACTGGGTGATTTGTTTTGTGAGGCTTGGGGTTGGTTTTTTTTTTTTCTGATGTATGTAGGCTTGGACTCTATCTCAGAGGTCCCCTTCCAACCATGAAGATTCTGTGAGGTACTTAAGAGTTTTCTCTCCTAGCAGCGTATTTCTTGTCTATTTTTTCTCTGCCCTGCATGTTGCAGCAGTTGCTTGTGCTTTCTCACAATGGTGAATCAGGTATTGCGGAGTGCTCAGTTTGGGCTGGCTTTGTCAGTGCTGCATGTCTGTAGTAGAGGCTCTTTGCCAGTTCACAATGTGGTCGTGTTATTGAAGACTGGGGTATTAAGCAGATGAGAGGGGTAGAAGGAGGTAAGAGCTAGATGATTGCTCAGCACACAGTGCAGCAGTTATTGCACACTGACTGGTTATGTGTTGTTAGATGCTTCTTGGGTCCTGCAAGCCAAATGAAGCCCCAACACAGGCTTTCCATGGGGGTGAGCTGGTATGCCTAGGAGTTCCTAGAAGGATCTCACATTTCTGTAATGTATGTAGGGTGTAAGTCAGTGCAAAGATGTTTGAGGGAAATGACTGGACTAACCGACAGAGCAGTCTTGTGTAACTAAGGCAGAATTGTGTTATAATTGACAGGCAGGACAAAGCTGGGCTTTTTAAGGAAAGGCAGAGAACGGGTAGTTTGTGTTGCTGTTTGGTGTAGTGAAGGAAGGGGAGCCAATGCAGGCTGGAAAGTGTTGGGGATAGTCTATTGAGACTGGTACGCTTGCAAAAACTGTAAGGAGAGCTGCACTCCAGCAGTGGCCCAGCTCAGGTTTTGGTAGAGCTGGCAAAGACCTGGACTTTGAAGTGCCAACTGTAAAGGTGTGGCCGGTATGTCTGGGTCAAAATGGGCTCCATGTCCATGCCATGAGGGATGGGAAGAGCGTTCAACAGCAACACAGAAAGTAACTCATGCACAGGTACAAGTGCTTCCTTGGTTTGTGGATACATTCCTGCTACAGGGCATCCTGTTGACAGCAAGCTAAGTATTGGGTCCCTGCTCAAGGTGGGGTTGCCAGGCTTAGCCTGAAACAAAGGAAAGGCTTTGAGGCACATGTCAGATGCAGTCAGTTAGCCAGTGTGCTAACACCCTCTGTGGTTACTATCAGCTCTGACAACTCTACCTATTGTGGCTGGGATGGCAGAAAAGCATTCAGTCCATTAACAGGATGTAATGAGGTAAATGTGTCCCTCTGCATATGCAGGGCTGAAATAGGAAGGGTGTTTGAAGCTGATTTGTGTGAAGGCCATTTGCTTCACACAAGGAGCAAGCCATGGACATACTGGAGCCATGTCTGAGGGCACATGTAACTAGGCTTTGAACATTTTTCAGAGTCTCTGGCCTGTGGTGTTCTGCTAGCCAGGCACAACTCACTTTGTGCAAGTCTTCCTGGAGGCAGAGGAATGCTCTCCTGAAGTAAAGCTGGCTTTCTCCCCAGTCAAGAAGTGTGCACATAATCTCAGCCACGTTGTGTTTTGTAGTTTCAATCCGTCCTGAAAAACACTCATGTGTTAAGTACTTTACTGGAATGAGCAGCAGTTTCTGTGAGTTCTGACTTGATTAAAGTTTTTTGCTTTCCCAAGGTAATGTACAAACAAATGTGAATATTCTTTCCTGTGTGGTTTCTCAGTGCATGCCCATGTTGCTTGGTCTGCAGCTATGAGCTGCGATCAGCCTTGCATCTGGGACATCCTCTTTGATCTAAGAGGGTCTCTACTCTTCTGCACGTGTACATCATAGGGATGGGGAGTGCCTCCTCCCTTCACCTTCTCCCCCCCCATTCTTTTCTTTCCTCTCCATTCTTGATTTTTTTTTTCTTCCTTTCTCCTTCATGCATCCTCTGGGAAGCAGTTCTGTTCTGTGAAGCAGGACATTATTCCCACTGCAGCTCCTGTGCTTGAGCTCTGCCATCTCCTGTGCCAGTCAGATGTCCTGCACCTATTTGTTGAAGGTGCCTGAGACCAAGTAGGATTTCTGCCACTGAAATCCAAGTACAGAGTGGTGTGATCCACTGAAGCAGGCTGGTAATTTGCATGGCCAGTTAAAAAGTAGGAGTGTTTAAGACAGACCAGAATATTAAATTGTCTGGGATTTGAACGAAGTTGGTAACAATTAGGGCTTGTTTATAATTTCAGTTATATATATATATATATGTATGCAAAGTAGCCTTTTAGAGTGGGATTTGTACTTGAGCATCATTTTCTTTGGAAACAAGTACAAAGATGAGCAATTGTACAATTCTAGTGAATGAATTAATTTACTTTTGTTTTTTCTTTAAATCAATCTCTACAGAATGGAAATGAGTTACACAGTGGGTGGAGAAAGGAAAGAAACAGCCAAACACCCAACTATTTCAGAATCTTGTATCCTTAAGTCATGAAAATTCCAAGATTTGTTTCTCTCACAGCTCTATTTCAAGAGTAGTTGAAAATACTGATGTATCAGATAAAATTAAAAGAACAATAACTGTCCAAGATCTACAGTTAAGGGGAAGGAGAATAAAAATAACCTTGCTCCCCAATTAGCTGAAGTAAATGAGAACTTAGAGATTGAAAGAGTTAAAAAGACCCCAGAAATCCTTCAGTTTTGCTTAATGTTGTCATGATGCAATACAGTTCTTAAGAGATTTGCAATGTTTGCTCTTTTTTTTTTTTCTTAAAAATACGTAACATGTTCAGGAAGTTCACTATTCACAAGAAATCGTCATCAGATAACTTAATTGATAGCAGGGGAATCTTGCTTTCTTGTGCTTTTTAACTAATTTCCATTTAACTGTGAACAAACAATCTTGAGGCAGTTAACCTAACTGCATGGTGTGGACTCCTCTCTAGATTTTGTTGTCAGACCAAGAGTGTCGCCACTACATGCATCTATTTGAAAATAAGAATGTGCTGCTGCTAGGGACTTGCATGCTGTTGTAAGGTCCAGTCATTATTATTTGAAAACTTATATTTCATGTTTTTACTTAACAGGTTGGGATAGTGGCGATAATAGTTCCGAAGCAAAAGCAAGCCAAGAAATGCATTCGGAAACTAGTTCTTCATTGAATGAAAGAAGTCATTCCTTCTCAAGGTAAAGATGTTAAATCCTTTAACATTTGAAATGCTTCTGTAGAATGAGAAACACCGACAGAAAATGATGGAACTCTGTTTTTTTTTTTTTTTTTACTTGGTCTAGGGTTAAAGTTCATATTTATATTTATCTAATAAAACATCTTAAACTTTGGTACACCTTAAATATTTGTGCCAAAGCCAAGTATTGTTTTGCAGCTGTTGTTTTCTCATTTTAAGACTCAATTGACATCTCAGTGAACCACAAATTAGCGTGTACAGCTGCTCTCAGTAGGGCTACTCAGGGGCCAGACAATAGGACTTGTCAAGAAAGGGGCAGACATAAAATATAAAGTCTTCAAGAAATAAAGTAGTGGGTTTCTTCTCTGTGTATCCAAAGTGTAAACTAGCTGTAACTGGATAGTGCTTTTCATGGGTTTGGGCTTTTAGGTGGTGGCTTGGGGTGTTTTTTATATCTGATACTGAAGTATTTATAACATGCCTTTCTTGCTTTCACATTGGGTATGTTTAAATAATGGCCTTATGTGTACCTAAAGGGTACATTTTTTCTTTTTTTTTTTTTTTAAAGATCAGTTTGTGGTTTTTGGGTTGTGGGGTTTTTTTGTGTAGTTGTTTTTTTTTGGGTGGTGGGTTTTTTTTCCCTTTAACTGCAGCAGTTCCCTTTGGGTCTCTGTTGAGTGCTTCTGTTGGAAGTTTCTCGCATTCTTTATTGGCATGTAACAGTAATCAAACAGCAGCAATCAAATTAGTGCTCAAGAAGCAGCAGAAAATAGGATATAACACAGCCATCACATGTAATACTGGCTGGGCTTTTTAGATCCTTATCTGCTCTTTATTAGGACAGCCCAGCAATTGGGTGCTGCAGCTACGCCACCCCTGGTCTGAAAACTGCCATCAATAGCACTTAGGAAAAGACTTTAAAGCATTTTGATAAATTTTAAATCCTGTTTATACAGCATCACTGTCTTTGTGTAGCTTTATTATGCTGTTATCGATGAGGCCAACTTTGACATGAGAGACAATTCTAATTTTGCAAGTGTTGTCCTGCATTTTTGTGTTAAAATCACAATATTTCTGTAATCCTTCAAGTACAGTAAATGAAAGCAAGCCATAATATACAATATTGATGAATGAATGGCTCTTATGCTTTTCTTTAGGATTAATTCTTACAGTCATATGGTCAAATTTTTTTCTTTTTTTTCCCTTTCTTCTAAAATTTTCTGGAACTTTGATGTTCCCAATCATACTATGTAATGCTATGAAATGTTTCTCTAGGTGAATTTTCTAAATGTTACACTTTAGTCATTCACTGGAGTCCAGGACAGCAGGAAAAAAAAGATCTGGCCCTGAAGAACTTTCTTACAGGATTGCTACTAAGTGTCTGAATAAAATATGTATAATTTAAACTGAACTTTTTTTTTAATTTAAAAAAAAGGCTCCAAGCTTTTCCCCTCCTTGGATATTGCACTGTTTATTAATAACATACTCAGGGCCTTCTGCACTTTTCAGTTGCTGTTCATGCTGTGGCATATGGGATTTTTTCTGTGTTTTTTTTCCAATTATTATTTGTGATAGATTTTGAAATTATTCACTCTGCCCTATAATTTCATGCCTTTCAGCATAGAGAAGCAAGCGTACTTTATACACTGATTCATGATGATGCTTTAAAGAAAAAAAAAAGGTCTCTTGCAATAGCTTTAAGTTAGTTTTTTCTAAATGAGTCAAAAATAATGCAGCCTCCTAAACACGAAGTTTGTCAATAGCCTTTGCTTTTGGACACTTGGCATCCGCTCTGCAGAGACAGAGCAGGAAAGTAGTGAAAAAGATGGAAAAATGGAAAGGGTGGCCGGCAGCTTGTTTGCAGCCAGGATGCAGTGCAATTTCTTCGCCGCTCACATTTAAGCGCTCCACTTACTGCAGTCACTTCTCGGGCTTTATTGCTTTTACAAGTGGTCTTGAAACCCACTACTTGAGAATAAACATAACTGTGTAGCACTGCTGTGGTACTTTTTATAAATTCTTCTTTGCTCCGTTTTGTCACTGAGCTGATGAGTGACCTCGCAAAAGACCCTGCTGGACCTAAATAAAAAAAAAATGGCTTCCTCTGATGTCCTCCAGACAATAATTATGATGTGCCAGTTAAGCCCAAACTACAGCTGAGGGATTTTACTTTAAAGCAGAGGCTCGGGCGCAAAAATGCATTTATAGCTCTTTGTCTGGCACCTCATTATGTGTGGGCCTGATTCATTAAGTAATTGGTTTGCAGTTGTTTACATGAGTATTAAGGCTTTCTATTCAGCAGCCTTTGAGAGATACATTGTGCAAATGTTGCATGTTATGAATGCCGAATGAGGGGCAGGGGACCAGTCCTATTGGCTAAACACTGCGCTCTGTTGAAAAGCAAGAGAAAGAGATTGGGTGCTGCTTTGCATAGCAATGACTTTCTTAATAAGCTTTACAGATTAATACACACAAGCTATAAAAGATGCAAAGAGATACTCTTAGCACATTTATACATGCTCATTTCACTATTATGGTACTGGAGACGGGAAGAATTGAGGGCTTTCATATTCGGTTTTTCAGTGCATGTCTTCAGTGCATGAGACTTAATAGAATCCAATGTTTATTGTATTATAAATCATGGGGAAGTAGGCAGATCTGCAACAGTTTATTATTAAAGATTCTTTCAATGTAAATCTTTTTCTGCCATTGTATTTCCTACAGCAAAATCATTTTGTGGTTGAGTGGGGATGAAAGGCATAATGTACGAAGGAGTGAGTCTTAATAGGAAGCTGCTCTCTGAGTAAAGACCACTTGTTCCCTTTTGTTTGGAGGTGCATGCCAGAGCTTCCTCTTCTCCTGCAAATATCGTCTGCTACGCTTGGCTGTAAAACTACTTTTTCCTGATTTCACTTACTTTACCGGGGGAATATTTACATGCACAGAGATGCGATGTTTGTTTGAAGAGTTAGTGTTTTGCAGCAGAAAGAGTGTGTTAAATGATACAATTACTTGGGGGAAAAGGTATCAGAAGTCAGTACTGAATCTCTCTGCGAGAGCAGGCGGCAGGCGATGTGTGTGGCATTTCTTGGTCCTGTAGCAATGGATGAAGCCAGTGGAGGTCACTAGCTTTCTGGGTAATTCTGAATTTTTGATGCAAGCAGTTTATTTTTCTTTGACTTGTTTGTGCTATGTTGTTTCAAAATAATCTGGAGATTAAAGATGCATTATTGACTGAGAACCAAAGAACAGTTTTAGTTTGTCGGGACAGATGTGCAGTGTAAAGTATTTTAAACGTTGATCTGTTTTCTGGAAGTAATCTGGTCTGGTCTCTGAAGGCTGTTTTTTAGTCGAATGTTGCCCTTACCAAATACAGATGTAATGATATGCAAATAAAAATGGAGAGATCATAATTCATCCTCTTAATTATTCTCGGGGGTGATGCTTAACACCGGGCCCGCTGCTGCTGCTCTCGGCGCCGAGGCGGGCTGGCCATCGGGGGGCACTAGGGCTCTGTGCAGCCCAGAGCCCTGCATCCCCTTTCAAAACCAGTTGTGACATTGCTTGGCTGACTGGGGGCAAACCGCTGGGTTTGGTCGGGGTGCTGAGGAGAGAGACCCCAAAGGTTTGGAGCTGGGAGTGTTCAGGAGATGCGTTTAGCGGGAAATTCAGAGGATGTGGTGTAGTGTGTTCCAAGCTCATGAGAGCTGAACACGTAACTGATTGTCTTATACTTTTGCTGTACTTTCAGTTGTCAGATCAATTCTGTAAGAAGCTACCTGTAAATTCAGGCACATTTCCCTGATCTTACAGATATTTGTGAGCCTTGTTTCCTAAATATTAACATCTAGCTGATACAGAAATAGTACCATTGCAGTGTGATGTATGAATATTGGTGGGGAGAGGCAACAAAACCCATTTAAATATATTGCCTTTGTAGTACAGAGAAAATGGAGGGTGTTGAGGGTTTTTTTTGTGGCAATGCCCTCTGCTTTTCCAACACTGTTTCATCACAGCACTCTGATACAGTCTTTGTGTTAGTGGTTTCTGTAGCAAGAATGTTAGGGGCTTTTTTGTTCAGCCTGGTATATCTAAGCAGAGAATAGTCTTAAATGTAGCTTGATCTATATTTTTGTATCCTAAAGTAAAGATAACCCTATTTGCAGTATAATTGCTGCAATTCCGGCATGATGACATTGAATTTAACTAATAAATTAATTTGTTAGTTTATACTGACTTTCCAGGGTGGGGAATACTTTTGTAATGCCAAATAACTAGTAAATGATCAGCAGAAAATGATAGAGCTGTCAGGCTTCCACGCGGGCTGGAAGGACAGTGTGCAATCTGGGGGAAGCCCAGCCAAGACTGTCACATCGGAGGCACTACCATGCAGCAGCCTTGCTCGCTTACTACCACGAGGTTTTTAGATGTTTTTGGAAAATTATTTTTAAATATGGATCTGCAACTCTGCATCCTCACATATTGCTGATGAGAAGCTTCATCGTTTCCCTCACTGAATGTTAATAACCATGATCCTGCAAAAAAAAAATAAAATAAAATCTTCAATTTGTTTTCTGTGGTGTGCTGCTCAGCAATGCCTGTGCAGGATAGAGGCATGCAGGCTTTGAGTCTCTGACAACATTAGCCAGAGTATCAGTGTTCCTGAGGCTGCTGCAGTCTGCATTTTGTTTTTCTTATAAAACCTAGCATTTTGGTGGTGGTTTTGTTTTTTTGTTGTGTGGTTTTTTTATCTTTGTACTTGGGTATTTTCGGTTGGTTTGCGGTTGTGCTTTTTCCCCTCTTTGTATATATTTTTATTTTTTTTTCCTCCTTTGTTTTTTTCACCCCCTTGGCATTTGGGTGTCTTTCACTTGACACTAAAACACAGAGGTTCAACAGGTGCTTCAGCAAAAAGATACTCAGGCTAAAGCAAACATTTTCTGCTGTTTCTCAGTAAACTGCTTCCACTAACTTGGCTCTTCGTTTTTTCCTCTTAATTTTCTTTACGGAGAGAAAAATATTTTCTTGGAGCTTTTTAATTTCTTATTGTTGCAACATTTTCCATACAAAAAGCCTATTTCATCAGAGCAAAGGAGAGATTAAAAGGCCCTTTGAAGTTAAACTGGTTTAGGTTTTTTCTTTGTTAGAGCCTGGGTTCAGTTTGGAATTATTTTAGGGAAGAAGCTAATGTGTAAATGAATATCGAAGGGTCACAACAGGGGATTAGTTGAGGTAGTGAAACAGGCCTTACTTCATTTATACTCCTGAAATTTCTCTGCGGAGGTCTGTGTGGTTATTGTGTGCTCAGTATACCAGATGATAACTTTCATGATGAAATTTACTGATTTCTGAATACAAATGTTTTGCAATGTAGAGGTCGTCTTGCATCTTATCAGCCTTGACTAACACTTCAGACATGATTCAAGAATTTTATTCCCTGTTACAAAGCTATCTTCAAGCATTTTCCAGGCTTGTTTTGGTGGAGCTGCAATTTTTGATCTGGCCTTTCTGATGTTCTAGCTCCATTTTCCCTCTCTTCCCAGGTGTTTCTCTGTGCTGGCAGTTTTCATGCCAAGCCTTTGCTGACACCCTGTTCCTCATGTCTTTACGGAGTGCTGTGTCACACTAACACCCTGCTCCTGGTGTGCAGTGCTACTGCTCAGTGTTGTTCTGGGAGCAAATCCCACTCTTGGGTGTGGAGATTCACCCTGGGAAGATGAATCCTGACAAATGGATGGGTTTTGATAGAATACAAACATATATCTTTTCCCTCCCTCCTTTCCTGCCTGCATTTACCTTTTTCTTCATGAGAAGCTGGGGCAAAAGAGAGAAGGTTTCCAGATCTTCCTACAATCATGGTGGTCTTTGTCCAGCACCAGTTCTTTGTGAGACCGCTGGCCTTCAACTGGAGCTGGAGCACCTTGCAGTGCTTTGAGTTGTGTAAGTGGACCAAGCTACCGTAGCCCTGGGCATTGCTCCACTGGTGGTTCTGTGGTCCACGTGGTGCATGGTGGTCCTCAGTGCAGCAGAGGCTCTGGGCCTGAATGACCAACCCTTTCATGTTTGATCTGGGCTTCAACTAGAGAGAGACATGAAGCAAAAAAATGCTAGGGACCTCCTAGCATGGCTAAATAACAAAACCCCATACGCTTCTCTTGACAACGGGAGTTGAAGCAGAAGCTGCCAGCTGCCTCATCTTGTTTTATTGAACTACTTGAAGATAAAATGGTTCTTGTGCAGTCTGCCACAGAAGTCACCTCTCAATTTGTAGCTCAGCAACAAGTGGGTTTTTTTTCTCTACACCTAGGGGAAAACGAGTTGCATCCTCTTGAGCACATTTTTATGGGCTAAGCCTGGGATATGTGGAGCACCTCTGGGGAAATGCTGAGGGTCACGAAATCTCACCAAAGTGAGCAAGAGTTAAGGGTGTGCAGCGTATTGCACACCAGCGGCTCTGACTTAAAATACTTGCTGGAAATACTGTTGAGGAAATGTATTTGAACAAGAAGTTGAAGTGTAATGCAACATTGGGCTTGACTGAATAAAACAGGCTGTATGGACAGCATGCTAACAAAATGCCTTGTAAACATGTAAAAGCTAACATTTCAGATTTTGTTACTTAATAATTAACTTATTTATGTCAGTGTTAATGCTTAGCTAGTACTGTTACTTGATATTGGTACTTAAGCCTCAGGTAGCCAATGTTCAACCGAGATGCCAATGTTTAATGCTCTGCTTCAGGGAAACTTTGTATATCTGCAAAGGGGGAGATTGTGAAAGCTAATAGCATTCACGGCTTGCAGAAAAGAAATATGAATTAAACAGTATGAACTCTCCCTTATTTAAAAGGAAAAGTTTCTGCAACATATGTAGCTGTAACATCACAAAACTTTCCCCTGCTCTAAGTTTAGCTTTACGGCTGTAATCCTGAATTCTTACTGAATACAGTGATATAAAACCAGCAGTTAATCTTCTCTGTGGGGTGTGTGGGTTTTTTGTTGTTGTTGTTTGGTTTGGTTTTGGGTTTGTTTTTTATTTTGTATTTCCTTTGCAAATGCATCCACAATAGTACTTAGAATATTTTTAACTCCGTGCTTTAAGCAATTATGTGTTAGCCGCCATGTCTTTAAATGAAATGCAGCAAATTGTATGAAATCTTTGACAACTGATTGAGTCCTGTTTTGACTGCAGCAACAGCTTCAAATTGCAGCTTGACATTTTCTTAGTTTTATTAGTTCACACAGTAATGTCACAAATATCTCCTATTTGATCTTCCTTATTAAAATCAGCTGAAACTTTATTTTTAGAGCTTATTACAGGATTGTTAATATAACAGTTAATTCTCCTACATCATTGCCCCTACGTGATTATTTCACAGCACCAACACAATACACACACTACACACAAAAGATCAAAATGATTCCAGCTTGTTTGAGAGATTCAAAAGGGCCTGTGATGCTCCAGACACAAGAGCAGTCATTTAACAGAACGGAGTCGCAACTGCATATACATCAAGGTAGATCAAAGGCAGCTGGGAGATTGCACATTTACATAGGGACATGGAGGATGCTATGGGAACCCAATAGCTGGGCTGGAGGAATACATGGGCAGGAAAGGGAGTAAGGAAGTTCAGTAAGCATCAGTGGGGAGTGCTTTTATTTTTGTTTGGACTTTTTCTATACTATTTTTGCGTTTTCTGAAAGGCTGTAAAAGGCGGATGAAGCTCTGATCCTTTGTACCCTTCATTCACTACTAGTGTAAATCGGTGCTGTTACCAAGGGATGATTCCAGTTCATGTTGTCTGAACATCTGGACCAATGTCCCTACCTTCTATAAGATGTAAAAGTGAAGAAACCCTTAATAAAATAGTTGTTGGAGCTTTTTTTTTTTAAAGCAGATACAGAAGTTACTGATTTATATTTATTAAAAAAAAAAAAAACAACGTTTCACAGGTTTGTGTGATTGTTTTGTGTTTGTTTTGTTTTGTTTTTAAAGTCAACTTGCATTCTTTTAATTTTGTGATGTTGTGCTGCTTGTTTGAAACCTGTCTCTTTTTTTTTTTTAATAGGACTGAAAACAAGAAGGGAATGGTAACTGCTATAAAATCCAAAGGTAAGGAAAAAAAAAGCACATTATGCTACTTAAAATCAATGTTTTTCGAAGTGTAATTTATATGGTAGAAAACCTCCAAGAAGAATACTATGGAACTGTATAAAATGTGAGTATAAGGACATACGGTAAGTGTGGAATTTCTCTACCTCAACACAGGAGTCAGCAAATAAATGATTATCACAGATTCTGGACCAGAGAGGACATGTTTCATAGTGCACATGGTGTGGAGGGTGTAGTGTTCTTTGCTTCAGGGTTTAAATCAAACAGTAACAAACAGCAGGTAGGAGAAAATGCAGAGAAGGGAAAAGCTGATGTTTTTTCAACCTTCCCTTTGAAATAGGAGTTGCAGAAGTGGGTGGGCAGCAGCATGTGCATCTGCACAGTTACCATAGGGAAAAGCACAAAGGTGCTTACGCAGCCATGCGTGCATCTGGAACAATTTTTTTTTTTCTAAGAGCAAGTAGGCTTTCTTTTAAACTAGTGTTTGGGCCCAGCATGTTTTCATTCTGCTCTGGACTTGATTTTCCTCTCTAACCACCGTCAGGTGGTGTCTGAAGCCACCTCTAATGGAGCCTCCTGTAAGTGAAGTCAGTTTGGGAGCAGGGAGCTCCTGGCCTGGAGCTCAGCTTTAGGTGCTGTGTGGCCCAGAAAGGTACAGAACATGTTTCAGAGATGTGACATCTGAGCTGGCTTAAAGATGCGGTAAATGATGGTTGCTTTGGTGCCCTTTGAAAGGCTCTCTCACCCCTAGCTTGTTTCCTTCTCTGCTAGGGAGTTTAATTTTTTTGGAGCCTTTTGACGTGTTCAGCCTCTTCCCAGGTATTCAGCGTGGGAGTAAGTGCAAGGTGCAGCCTGTGCCGCTCTGCCATTCCTGGCCGAGCGCAGACCTGCAGTCTAGGGGGCCAGGGATGAAAGATGCAGCTGCTGCATTTGTAGATAAGATGTTTACATAGCTTGTGCCATCAAAAGCACTGAACACATTAAGAGCATCTCAGTCAAACATGAGCTGAAATTTCTGTGTGAGGTATGACAGCCTTCCCCTCCTAAATACTGGTTTCCAAGTCTTAGGCCTTACTTCAGGCATTTTGGCTATTGCACTGACTTTGGACAAACAGCAGCACTCTGAAAGTGGTTAGAGATAGGCAGACACAGCTCTGTGACTGTGGGCCTCGTACTATGTTGGGTTTTTTTGTTTGTTTTGGTTTTTTTTGTGGGTCAAATGAATGTAAATATTGAGGACTCCCTCAGGCACTGCAAATTTCAATTGGATTTTGTTCATCTCTGAAAGTTTTTGCTAATTCACCGAGCTGGTTGTTAAAGCCATGCAGTTGTTTTGAAGTCAATCTTGCCTCTATTTGATCTTATCTCAAAGTGGTGATTTTTCATTTGTGACATCACTGTCACTTTTATGCCAATTCTGTGATGTCATGCTCTGATTGTGACTTCACTGCAGGGTCAAGTAGAGGGAGAAAATGGAACATAATAGACAAAGCTGTAATTCAGGCAGCAGCTGGTCAAGTAAATTGCTTGGAGTGGAAATGTTCTCTCAAGCTACCTTGAGGAACAATGAAGTGGGACCTCTGAATGAGCCTGCTGTTTGGCCACTGCAGCTCTATTATCAGAGACCGTGAGGTGTTGACAGCACGCTGTGTCAGAAACATGTACCTTGGTCTTGTGGTCTCTGTAACTCTGACCTCCATAAGCTGTGGTGTCTGTCTGCCTCCAGAGAGCTGCAAAATGATCATGTCTGTGATATAAATGACATAAACATGGAAAAGATTTTATAGTTACTACTTTTCTTTTTTTTTTTTTTTCACCTTTCCCCTCAGCTTTCTGGGGTGAATCTGACGACAGCAGCTCGGAGATCGAGGCTGCTTTACGCCCACAAACTCACAGCACCGAAGCAGATGAATTTGATGACTTCTATGATTAAGATTGCCCCACTTTCTTTTGGCAAGAAATAAAGTATCATCTTGTGCGTATTGAGAGTGCTGCTGTCTAAAGTACAGCCCATTGCTTTATAGTCAAAGAAGATTTAAATACAAAATAAATATTACTTGGTACTGGACATGGTCTTGTATGTGTTCTTTCTTGTAACTGCTAAGTGTTTTCCTGATCTGATGGCAATGCTGCCCCATGAGACTGAGCCTTTTCATTTTGGGGGAATAAATGAAGATATGTCCCAAGATGTCCGCTTGCACAGCGCTCATCTCTGAGTCTTATCATCTCAGAGGGTGGGAGCTGTCTATAAACAATCCCTTTCTCCTCCCTCAGGGAGGGAGCTGGGTCCCTCCATAGTGTCCCATCTCTGTGTTACTGGGGCTGGGAGCTACTTGTCTGCCATCCCCTGCAAGCATCTCCTGCCCAGTGCCAGCAGGAAAGGTGCAGGATGCAGTCGCACTGTGGGTTACCTTTCTGTGTGGCAGGAGGCAAAGGGCTGTCACAGGTGAGGAGTCAAAATCGGGGGTGAGCTAACAGAAGTAGTCCGTGGCCAGATAAGCATGGCCTCTGCTTTGCTGCAAGCTGCTCCGCAGTGCCACTTCCTCCTGGCTGTTGCTTTTGTTGCACTGTGAGTGCAAAGACCATCTTCTTCTGATGCTTGTGTGTATCCTTGTACTTGGACTACAGAACTAGATGTTGTTTTGAAAAAGACAGCAGGCATTCTGGGTATGCATACATATGCTACTCAGGGTGGGCTGGCATGTTTGATCTTTATCTTATTCTGCAACAGATCAAGAAGAAGAAATGCATAAATGGTACATTTCTAATTCGGCGCATTTTGGAACAGCAGCATTTACATGTGGCAAGCCTCAGTGGTTTTCTGCTTTCACTTGCTTTGTAAAATCCATGCTGGCATTGCTGTATGGACATCACAGAAATTGGATGACTCTAGGAGCTTCATGCATTTTTAATTTTCTTCTTTTAATTCCTTTCATCTAAAATTAAGTTCATTAAACATGAGATTTTCTTTCGAAGGGAGAAACCAGGGGATGTATTAAAAAAAAAATATCTGTTCATAATTACAGTAAGTTCAAAAGAAAAAAACCAGCACCCCAATTAAACTGTGCTGCGAAGCAGTACTGCATCTTTGACTACAGGAACCAGTCTTGGGGCCCGGTCCATCAAAACAATTTTTAAATGGTAACAATATTCAGTTTAATAGAAAGATCGTGTAGTTGTAAGATGAGCTTGAGAATATGAAATCAAGGCTTGTAAAAGGCCTGAAAATGAGAAGAAACCCTTAGTACAGCTATCTGCTGGCTTGCTTTTCCTGTGGCGGTTTTCAGTCTGATGTTGGCAAGGGTGCAGTGTTGGATATTGCAATAGCTGGCAGGTCAGCTGCACGGTGGATGGAGCTGGGTGAGTGTATGACCAGGGATGACGTCATGTGAGACAGCTGAACTTCACTGAAGGCTTTAACATCCTGCTCCGCTGCACTGAGGTCTCTGTGCCTGTTCTACCACAAGCTATTTTAGATTAAGACTCCTGCGATCCTCCCCTTCAGAGGCTGGTGAGCTGTGACACAGCCTTGGCCAGAAAAACTGCAAAAATCCCTCCTTCCAACTTTTACCAGGCTTACTCTCTGTGTCCTGTGGGACTGCTGCCCCACAGAAGCCCCTGTGGTTTGTGACAAGCAAGTTGGTCAAAGGATGGGAGGTGCACAGAGAGGAGGAAAAGGAGAGAAGGCAGCCTAGGGGGACCACATAAGGTCTCCTGCTTCCCAAAGCAGCACTTCCCATATGGCAGGTGGTAGCATAGGCTCTGCTGGGCTGTGCGTCTCCCAGCTCTTCTTTGCTGTGGGCAACCTCTGTCAACACTCAAATATTAAAGCCTCAAGTTGGGGGGAATCAGGGAAATTTCAGGACTGTCCTGCAACTTGTGACACTTGAAAACAAATTCTGCAATGTGATGGCAGTATAACCAGAAGGGCTAGCACCCATCACGCTGCTGCTGTTGGTGGACCATCAGATAGGTTCAGGGGCTTCTCAGTAGCTTCCTCCTAGCAGTATGGCCTTGGGTACTGTAGATTCAATGTCACCCAGGAGACCTGTAGCAGAACCAAGTCTGAACCCGCTGTCTGAGGGCTAGTGCTCACTCCATGCTGCTTTTTCCTGATCATCCCTAAACTGTGGTAATTCATTCCTGATGGTCCTAGCCACCTGCTAAGCGTCAGCTCACCAGTATGTCACACCACAAACAGACTACAGCTATGTTATTTTTCAGTGAATATCAGACCAAGGTTCATCTGGAAAAAGTCGCTCTAGCAGCCCGTGCTGCTAAGTAACACTGCATCAAATCCACAGTACCTTTGTAGTTTTAAGCTCTTCTTGAGTGACTCCAGGTTCTTGATGTCAGCCCACTCTATATCTCCTTGAATGATACAAGGTGCCCATCATCAGTCTTTGGTGCTTTCCGTTCCCTCTGTCCTGTTTAGCCACAGATGTGGCACTCATGACAGATGTCTTAGGGAGCTTCTGCTAAGGCAGTCTCTCTTTTTCAGTGTTTAAGCGATAGCCGAGTTCCTCCAAAGCGTTATTTATTATACTCTTATTGTGCACAGACTCATTAGATGCAAAACATTCTGCCACTCAACTTTATTCTGCTCCTTCACAGCTGTCATACTGGCAGCCTGAAGATGATGACAGATGATGCTGATGGACAGGGGGACTTTAATCAATACAGTCTTAACAGATTTAAATCAGCATGCCACTCATCTATGGAAAATACTGTAACAAAGTCTTCCTGTATTCCTGCTGTGTATGTGCAATGACTTGGCCCTACGTTCTTCTTTCATGTGTCATGCACGCAGTCATGAGGCAAAACTTGGGCTCGTGCCCTCTGTTTGCTGACAAACACAAGTTAGCACGCAGCAGGTGGCAGAAAAATGCCAGGTGAGTGCCACGATCTGGTGAGCTGCACTGGAGCCTGTGCCCCTGCCTTCCTCAGCTTGTTCTTAAAAAGCTGGGCTTTCTTCTAGCAAGTAGCAGGCAAGCTCCTGCACTGAGGATGACAGGTCATTGGTTTCTGCAACACAAGTTTTGCTTTAGGGTATTTGTAAGGGTTTGGATTTTGTTTTGGTTTTAGCAAACTGTAGATTGGCTAAGGAAATGTTTGTTGCGGTATTAATTTTTTTCAGCACTTGTTTACACAAGTAATTATAAGATAAGATGATCGTATTTCATTTGCATTTGTTAGTGCTACTGTCTTCTGTTTCCTTTAGCATTATCATGAAAACAACTGATTGCCCATCAATACAAACAAAATGTAATACTAAGCTGTCTTACTCTACTAAATTCCAGGAGGAGAAGCAATACAATAGGAAACTTCAATCAGGGTACGTTTTGTAGGGAACAGATAAAGGACAATCTTTAGCTGATACCACAGATGTGGCACAAATACAAAGTTGCTGGGCAAATTTATTCAAGTCACAGATTTTATTAAGAGGAATGACAACAGAAAGCGGCTTAACAACAGCTAAGTGAGGCTAAGAATAATGAGAAATACAATATTGGGTTAATTTGTTCTACAGCAAGGTAGCAAGGTTCTACTCCCCTGCCCAAATCAGCCGCGTTGACTCAGTAAGCACTGCTGAGATTTTGTTATTTTTGTTAATGATTCCCAGGCTGCTTTTTCATGTCCTCGCCCCCATCACTGCCCTCTTAATGAAGCTGGTGTACAGTGACAGGACACAGCAGAGCACAAAATCTTCCTTGCGTTAATCCCATTTAATATCTGAAGGTTTAATTCTATTTGAACATCGTCAAACGACTAACTTAATAGTATTTGCTTATGCAATGGGTAAAACGATGGGACAGGGTTTCTTTATGCTGCCTGTTGCAACTGCCACCAACCTCACCAAGCTATTTTATGTTCACTGCTTTTCTCAATGTCCTCTGGGGTCCTGCTGCCCTTCCACCCTCCTACCAGCACCCCGACCCGCCTTTTAAACCACTGCCAAGAGCTCCTTTTCTTCTTCCGAAGGTGAAAAAGCCTGTTAGGGAGCCTCACCCTTTAGGCCAGTTCCCTCACAATGGAGGCAGGCTGACTGGAAGAGGCAGAAGCCCCACAGCATTAACTTTGACAAAGCAACCGTGCCCTGAAGCACTTTTGTCATCCGTCTTCTGCCTAAACCATCCCACGGGAGTGGGAAACCATCCCACATTGGCGAGCTACTTTTACTATAAAAGGGCTTTCTCTCAATCGAAGGTAATGCTTCACACAGGACCTTGTCTGAGGGCAAGGACAGCACGCGGTACTACCTCAGGCATCAGGATTTCCCCTTCACGCTGTCACGTGTATGCCTAAGGAGCCTCCCTGCAAATTTAGGGGGGCGGTGAGGCCGCGGGCCCCTCACTACAGGGGCTGGAGGAGCTCAGGCCGCAGCGCCTGTGCCTCTCCCCC
>VZRU01004142.1:0-14615 GCA_013398155.1 Pedionomus torquatus
GCAGGTAGGAGGTGAAGGAGGCTGAAAAGCTGCGTTGCCATCAGGGATCTTTGGAATCAGCATCACTGACGCCGCGTTCTGCCGGTTAATAACTTGGACGCGATCAGCTGCTGTTCGGAGTTAAACTTGTGTAGAAGCTGTTGGTTAGAAGGAGCCGCTTACTTATAGTATTATATCTACGATTTTGGTCCGATTTTTAAATCTTTTAAGTTTTTTTTTTTTAAATTTTTTAAAGGAAAGCACATGCTGTTTGCTTTTCCAGGACCTGATGTCCCTTGAGACCCTTCACGCAGTGGGAGGATTAGGAGTTGAGGATTCATGAGGATTACAGCCCTAAATAGAAACCTTAACAATATACACCTTCTGCTTTCAAAACAAAACAAAAAGTTGCAGACACAACGGCTTTCTGGTCTTTCAGCTGAGCCGAGCGGCTGTGAGCATTGTAGTGGCTGATCCTGCCTGTGAAAAGAATTCAAAGAGCTTTTTCAGACCTCAGAACAAATTCTGAGCGTTGTAATCCTGGAAATAATATACATGCGAAATGGGAAGGAAAAGAAGTGGTGTAGCTTCTCAGGCAGTTTGGAAGGAAGAAGCACGTACTGAAAAGAAACCTCTAAGCTTCTGCTGCTCTTCAGACCCAAAACCATCTAGGGCTGAAAAAGGTTTTGTGCTGCAATAGACTTGAAAATCAAAGAGTGGTTTTGGAAAGCAATAGCGAGATAGATGGTCTTGTGCTTGTTTCCAGAGGGGAAAGTGCTACTGTGCTGAGAACTAAACTGGTGACGTAATACATGGACGTGACAGCTCTTAAAAATAATTACCAAAAATGCAGTATGGGCTAAAAAAAAATTTGAATGAGTCTTTTGAAATCTGTTTTCATTTAGGAAGTGGTAGAAATAATGATAATTTCACTACACAGGATAGTATTTCAATTTTTTCCAGCGCCTAATCAAGTATATACCTAATCGAGCATGCTGCATGTCATTCAGGCTGAATGAAATAGAAACCCTTTATTTTGTTTCTATTTTTTCTTTCCCCCCCGCCCCTCCTCACCTGGGTGATGCGGTCTGGGGAGCCTTTTGCCACAGTGCTCTTGGGTAGGGGTGAGGGAAAAGGGTGTGCCTGATTTCGCCCGTGCAGACAAGGTTATAGTTATTCCAGAAATTTTAGAAGTTTTGCTTGCTTTATGCTAGTGACAACTATAAAAGCATTTCAGTTCATTTCATTCGGTCGTTGCAGGTGAAAATTATGTCAGTTCTTCTTTCTGTTCTGGGTTAACAGTCTATTTTGAGACTATAGTCACGAGTTCATTAAAAAGGATAATGGGAATTTAAATCCTTCTTTATCCAGTCCTAGTGATGTTATTAGGCATTAAGCCTTCTTATGAGAATTTTCATGGAGAGTACATAGAGGAGAAAGTGTGTTTATTTCCCAGTCTGAGAAGCTTCAAAAACCTGTTACCTGGAGACGAAAAAATAATGGCAGAGCTCTTAGGTATCACATTGCAGTTATAGTAGGCTCTATCCACATCCACACTAATCCGAATTTAGTCTCCATTGTGTCTGATTGCTCTTTAAACATACCTGACTAAAGAGCAGTTGTGGCTGTCCCAAGTAACTTTTGGTGCAACTACACAAAATGCAGCAGGTGATGCAAAAAGGAAACTGAGGTAGGAAGATGAAAAAAATAATAAAAACTCACAGGTATTCTTTTTAAAAAACTGCTTATATTACTGTTCAGAACCAATAAAAGTATAAGTCTTATAATAAAAGTGCCTTTGGTACCTGTAGAACTCGCTAGTCATTTTTCTCATGCAACCTTATGAAATTGAAATCCCTTACACATCCTTTTGTTTCCTAACATATGTTCCACCCACGTTTATTCAAACAGTTTATTTTAATTTGTTCTCTCAAATACTCCACTTCTTGCCTTTGTCTAAACTTTTGCCTTTAAATGTCTTTTTTTTCTATCAACAGAAAAAAAAGGCTGCTGTCACCATTCTAAAATGACTGTGTATTTCTGTCATTGAGGGTTGTTTCCTAGCGCAGCTTTGCAGCCTTTGATGGCAGAGAGGGGCAGGAAGAAACCTTCTTACTGACTGTCACGGAACTTTGGTGGTCTTACATGGATCTCTCTGTTGTTAACTGCTAGTTAAGTAATAGACAATCTTTGTTTAAGATTTTGCCTTCAGCTGTAAGCAGCCCCCTTTCCTAGGCTTGCCCTCTGTGTGTGAGGCTGCTGGGAGGAACCATCTTCTCGCTGCAGCCTGAGCACTAAGGCAAGTGACACGATCTATAGGTCTCTTATCCCAACACGCAAGTTTACTGCACGGGTATTCCTTCTTTTCTGTCCGTTATGTCACTTGATGCGTGAGGTTTCCTCTTCTGTGACCGGAGAAAGTGAAAAGATTTGGGTGCATCTCACCAGCCATTGTCTAACATTTGGCCGAACTAGGCTTTCACTTGGCTATGCTGCTGTGATTTTATAGCAAGAGACTTCATGCCAGCTCGATCATTCAGCTTGCTGAGCTTATGTGCAGACATTCAGTTGGGAAGTTAATCTGCTGTGGGTTTCCTAAAGTTAGAGGAAGAGTACTGTTTCTGGAGCTGTTGGAGGGAAAAACTTTAGTATGTTATCAACCCCTTAGTAAAACCCAAGAAACCTGTAAGGAAGGCAGGAGGCTCTTACTTAAGTTATTTTTTTCCATGCTTCCCAAGATCTGTGAGCTCTATGTATTCTGTCATAGCCTTAAATGTCAGAAGTAATGTTTAGAGTTTGTAGAGCGTAAAGCTTCTGGTGGATCTTGTTTTCTGGTGCCTTAAGTATGAAAAGGTGATCTTAAAGATGCTATGTTAAAAATTGGTGTCTCTCTTCACTTCTGTAGCAGTTATCACACAGTAAAATGAAGAGCTGTGGCACCTGCAGGGCATTTGCTGTGATTGTTGCTTAACTATTAAGAGGCAAAGGAAAAGGCTAGGCTTGTGGTTTTGAGGCTTAAAACCATTTTTGTTCAAATTATGAAAGCATGTGGAAAGTTATGTGCTGTGACAGACTAACCTGTACACTTTTCTGTCTAACATTGATGAAGAAATACTGTAAAAACAGGACTTCTCCAGTATAACTCATAGCAACTTGTAAATAAAGCAATTTTTGAATTAAACCCACCTGCAGGGTTGAATTCAGAAAAGTGTTGCTGCTACAAGTGTTATTTAAACATTTCGGCTACAAATAAATCACATCAAAATGGATACTAAATTTTCTATTCCTTTTATAGAGCAGTGTGACCATTTTCTTCAAAACCCTCAGCCTGATGAAATGCATCTTTGAACAAAATACCCAAAGAAATCTTTAGCGGTGCTGGGAAACTGCAGTTTTTAAAGCTGCATGTTGGTGTCTCTTCTTTCTTTAGTAACAAAAAAAACTGTAAGCTTTGCACTGGTACAGAGGGGATTGTAACTGGGTATCTGAGGGGTAGAAATGATCTTCATGCCCGGAATTCCACTGGTGGTGGAATTCTCACTGTTCTTCTGGCCCTTTCCCTAGGTCCTAGTCTGGAGATGGTTCCCGAGGGGGAAGAGATATTACTTTTGTCTCTGTTGAATTGTTTTGTCACTTTGCTGAGATGAAGTTGTTTTTGTGAATGCAAATTGTAATGGTGAATTTTGAGCTTGATGGTAACTGGTCTGAGCCTGACAAATCAATTTGCGAAGGCCAGAGCTGACAGATGATAATAGCTTGCCTTCATTACCAACCAGTTTAGATTTGAACCAATGACCTAGAGGTGAAAAGCTCAGTATTGCATTACCAATCCTCTGATCTATCCATATGTTCTCTTGCTTAAAGTCCCTGTAGTCCTCTTAAACAGAACATGCAGGAAATATTGAGCATCGCTTCTACTTGTAAATACTAGAACAGTGTCCATTCCAATTGTCTGCTGTGCCTGTGAGGACGCTGAAGTTAAATATAGCAACAATTTCTTACACTCTCTGGCTTTTCATGAGAAACCCTCATACAAAGCCAACCATATGGCAAACCCCAGCATTATCTTAAAACCATTAATGAAGAACTTATTGCTACCGTTAATGGAAAAATGCATCCACAGCTCTAAGTGGCATACTGGGAGTTATTAATAACTTCAGGCTGCCGCTAAGAAAATGAACTTAAATGAAATATCATTAGGAGCTGAGTCATCTCACCAGCACTTCTGCATGTTGTATCCAGATTCGTATTTATCTATAGAAGCCTTTTCAGAGTATATTGTCATTATTGCACGTCTACTTCGTTTGTTTCATTGAGTATCTTCATTATGCTCAATGCTGTAAAAAGCATAATGGAAAATTTATTTCCATGGATTTCATAAATTAGATTCAACAAAATATTTGAAATACGTGGATAGGAGCACATAATCCATTTTCCCATTCATTCTGAGGTAAGATGTTTCTAGGCAACCTACTTAGCAGGAGGAGGTCAAGAAATGTAAATACTTGTCCAAGTTATTCTTAGTTTGTTAGGCTATTAAAACAAGTTGCTGCCTGCAGGTCATAGTTTTTGTGAGCTGCAGAAATAATAAAATTTACATTTGTATGTATTTGGACTGTCTTTTTACCTCCCTGGCCTTTTTCCTCTGATCTTTATCCCCATTCTTCTCCATAACAAGGGACAGTGCTGTGGATAGAAGAGATGAATTTTCCTAATTCACCCTCAATGAAGGTGCTAATTGAGGTATTTTTTCTTCTACCTGGCCATCAATTTTAGGAACGTAATTATTTTTGAGATCTCTGTGTTTTTATTTGAGGATGTTGGAAATTGGCCAACTGATTCAGAAAGCGTTGGGGGGAAACGGATTTTGGTCAGATGCTTCTGTGGGCAATAAAAATAATTTACTGCCTAGTCACTAATGAAGTGAGACTTATGATCATGCTCTCTGATGTATCCTTGGCCCCATTTGTTTTCTCAAGTTTTTTTTTTCAATTAGAGCATCCCACTTAGGACAGATGTGGTCCTTACTTGTTCTGTCAGGTGTTTTCCACTCCTTTGATTGAAATATGCTCATTTGCCAGTTGTCCTGTCATTAAAAGGAAAAAAAAAAAAGGCAAAATCTTGGTGTGTTTTTTTTTTTTTTTTTCTTAAGAATTGGAGAAACCAGGTTTTAAAGTCATAAATTCTGGATGCTCACTTCTGTTGAACATCTCTCCAAATCTGAAATGATACCATTTTATGTTGCAGAAAAGACTTCGATGAATTGTGGTTGGCTGCGAAAGTGTGACAGGACATGAACTGGTGAGGTTTTGCTTAATTATTTTTAAATAGGCCCTTACTTCTTACGTTCTGCCATAATTTATTTGAAGCACAGATTTGGTCAAGATTGCAGTCCTTGAATTTAAAGGCTGGAAGCCTGGCTTTTGAAATTGCTTTCGCCTGCTGTCTTCTACAGCTCCAAAAATTCAGAGAGTTAAAGCTCAGCTGCTTTCCCATCCTGTTTAATTCGGAACAGTTAATGTGGGTTTATTGTAGATATCTATTTTTAAAATGTAGTCAAGCTTACAAAATGGTATAAATGCTTCTTGGCACAAAGATAGGGTTTTTTATGAGTACGTACGTTGCAAATAAGCAGTAAGCAATTGCTGGATTGCTGGTTCAAAGGTTAATAATGCTGAAGGCAGAAGTAGGTAGGATGAATTGTAATAACGATGGCGTATTAGTGTCTTGTCTAGAATTCTTTTTTTTTTTTTTTTTTTTGGTACAGTTTGGCTCACCAAAATTTATACAGAAGTGCTCACTGTATACTGTGTATGTGTAGAGCAGCTCACATATGAGAAGCCCATGGGCAATCAAGGGGAAAGAAGCTTTTTCTTTCTTTTTTTGTTTTTTCTTTTTTTGTTTTTTCTTCTTTTATGTGCATGAAACCTGTTTTGGCATTTTACACTAGCTGGCTTGTCCTTTTCTAATAGTTGGGAAAAGGTAAATCAGTATTTATAGTAGGTAATGTTTGGTGCATGTTAATTCTTACGTTTTTATTTCAAAAAATGGTATGTGATTTATTACATTCTGACTTTTGAAAATAATGAATGGACTAAAAATATGTAAGAGTGATTCAGACGTGGGAGACTGTTTGAAGAGGAGGAATCTTCTGTAAGTATTTCCACAAAATGTTAAAATAAATGTATTTTGGGAAATAGTTAATCAGTAAAGTGTGTCACAGATAGCAAAAGCCTTTCTGGTCCTCCAGCTGGTATTCCCAGTAGAATGAACTTACAAATGGATCAATAAACAACAGCTAATGCATCTGAGCACATGGGAACATGAGCTGTACTGTGACATGGAAACAGGTTAATGTCCTCACTGGGTCTGCGTGTTGTTTGAGAAAATAGGTCGTGGTGGGAGAAAGGAAGGGAAAATTTAATTAAAAAAAAAGAAAAGAAAAAAAAAAAAAAGAAGAGTTGATGATATGCTTTACCTGTTCCTGAAAACTTTTGTGCTCTCTTGTACTTGAGGCACGCTAATAAATAGACAGCAAAGCTTCATAGAACTTGTGATTAGTAAACTGCAGTGTTCTCTGTGATGTCTATTATAGACACTGTTATGCACAGCAAATCTATGCAGTACTTATTGTAACAGATGATATCTGGGAACTTTACATAAATAGTTCTAAGTATGTTAAATGAATCCTTTGATTGTGGATTCCTCTTAGATATTAAATTTAGATTTTATGTGTTTTTCTCAAAGAGAACCAGGAAAGAATGCTGCAGTGTGAGCCTGGCCATGCTGCAGGGTAAATGACAGTTTTTATTGAAAGTGCTGGGGGTTTTTATAGAATTCTTGAAGCTAGAGAACTTTCACAAATTTTTCAGGAAAGCTTTTTAAAACATTGTTTTAGATACATCTCTTAAAATGCCTTGGTTCAGGAGAGGATGGGCAAGGAGAGAATGTAACTTTCTTGCTAGTAAAAAGGTATTTATTTTATGATTTTTTTTTTTAGATAGCCGTGTTTAAGACTGTTGGTTTGGTACAAAAATAGGCATCTTTTGAGAAGAAATACATTCTGTTGTGCAAATGTATTTTCTTAAAGGGCTCTTCCTTTTTTGGGAGAGATAGGAAGCTAGTTTAATTTAATAATGTATTTCTTCAGTCAGTCCATTTGCTGGTGTTAATAATTATAGCAGTCATATTCAGCAGTATAATTATCACATAAATTAAGCTATTTACTGCCTCTCCGCTGTCTTTTTCTCTGTCCAATTTTTGCTTGTGATGGGTTCTCCTCTCCCTGTTTGTCTGGTATTGGCAGCTGCAGCCTGGGAGAGCAGTTGGGCAATTCCACTGTATTTGATTCTTGCTCTGGTAGAAACCAGGAGCGTTCACAGACCGAAGATGGTGGAGTCTCGTCATCTCTACCAGAAGAGAGAGTTTCTCAGGGTTAACAAGAAAGAGTGACATTTTCAAGTTGAAGTTGCTTTTTCTGACTGTGTAGCTCCGGGAACGTTTCTATGCAGAAGCAGCAGTACTAGGGAGTGTTTATTTTTCAGAATTATTCTGCAAAGGAAATATGTGGGGTTTTGGGAGAGAAAATACGGAAAATGCCTGACTGTTGCAGTGTCATTCCCAGCTGAGTCGCTTCATTCTGCTGTGAAAAAGATTACTTCAGGTATCAATTACAAAATTCTATCACTTTGTTTTTCCTCTGCTAAGGAGTGTATGTACTGTTTGTACAGGAGTTAGGATTGATATGTAGTTTATCAATAAATTTTAACCTTTCAGATATTTTTATCTCTGAGTAAATAAATTAAAAAAAAAAAATAAAAAATTGTTTGCTCAAGACTCCAGAGCCTAAAATAAGATTTCTCATTAATCCTAAACTCTTTAAACATCTTTGGATGTTTTTTTTTTAATTTGGATTTTCACAGAAGAAAGCTTTAAATACTAATTTGTTCTAGTATTGGCTTACTTCAGCTTTAGCTTTCTCTGGCAGGTCTGAAAATGGTTATGCTATAGCTGGAATGGTTCTTTCCTCAGCTTTTTACCCTTCCACTTTATTTTGATGGTATCAGTAAAAAAATGGCAGCAACATTCGAGGTTGTTCCTGGGCTTCTCTTCCTCTTCTTATTCCTGCTTGTCTGGAATTCATTGGAGTAATGATGTGAATGCTAAATGCCAGGGTCCATATTATTATCTAAAGACGTGAGTGAATGATGATACTCGCCTGTAATTGGCAATGGTCTTGAATAATAATAACAACACTCAAATTTTGATAGTTACTTCAATAAAACAACGGAAATGTTTTTCTTGAGGTGAACTCTTAGAATTTTCAGTGGCAATTCATTGTTTTCTACGCATTCAATTTTCACTACTTCTTTATGAGACGCTGGCCTATTGAGCTGGTCTCTGGTTCTGTATAGGGCATAATAACATCCATTTGTCCAGTCACACTAATGTCCTCATTTGGTTTGTGAAAATCCCTCATAAATAAGCCGTAGGAACTTACATCGGGAAGCTTATGAAGTATGTTATGAATTTGTGGATGTAAATCAAAACAGGAAAGGTTCCAACTGGTTGTAAGGAAGCATTTTTTATTTATTATTTTTTTCCTCCATAAGGACGGTTATGCATTTGAATGAGAGGCTGCAGCCTCCATCCTTAGAGGAGTTTTAAGACCCAACTGGATTAAGCCCTGAAGCAACCTGATCTGAGCTCTTGGTCATGCTTTGAGCATGGGATTAGACTAGAAACCTCCTCTGGGGTCCTTTCTAGCATCAGTTATTCTTTGATTCCGAGTTATTTGTTCATCACGCTTATTTTCTTCAGCATTCTTTGTTCTTAACTGCATGAGCTGATCGTTTGGAGAGCTCAGTAAATTCCTTCACGGAGAGTGCCATCACATGAGACTGAAGAATGAGAGGCAACAGATCTGGAAGGAAAAGAGTGCAAAGAAATTGTTTTAACTCTCCTGAGAAGCAGCTGAGGCTGTGGACAGATTAAATCCTGCTTTGAACAATATTTCTGTGAAGATTTACTATAGATTAAGCTATTTTCCTATGAGGACTTAGCCAAACTATGAAATATGATGTTCCAGACTTTAATAAATTATGGAGGAGCTTGTCTAAGCAAACACTCATTTTTGTGCAAGAAACAGAGGATTCTGAAGCGTATTACAAAATACTCAGAACAAATTCTAGCTGTTGGTAGGATATAGCATAACTTAGATCAAGTGCCCACAAGAAGAATTAGAGTGGTGGAGCCAGGACACTCTTTCTCCTGATAAAACTGACTGAGACGAAACTTCAGACTCCGCAGCCCGGTTTAGCAGGGCTTTTAGGCAGGAACTCACCGAGGCACTGTAGAGTGTACCTGTTGCTGAGCTTGTTGCTTCAACTAAACTTTTTTTTTTTCTTGTTTGTTTGTTTGTTTGTTTGTTTTTTAATTGATATAAAGACAGAAAGAGGCCAAAAATAGACTTTGTTTAGTTGCAGTCAGCTGTTAAGCAGACAGAACTGCATAAATGTTTCGAAAAGAATAGCATTGTCAGCTACTTCTCAGTCTTTTAGAGGAAAGAAATGATGCCTTTAGATTAAAAATAAGATCCCTTCAGGGTAATTTTTTTTTTTTGAGACTATAAAAGAAAAATTCTTTTGTCTTCAGAGTTACGTCATAAGAATGGCAAAAATTATAGAACCTATAGTAATTTATGCTTCTATAGTGTAATTAGTATAGTTTATGGAGAAGTTAATACCTGCTTAAAATCACAGTGGGGAGGAAGAATTCTTAATTCTCTGTCTAGTAGCAATATTTTCTTGGACCTAGATTGAGCTGAGGTCAGGTTTGGATTACTGATTTTTTGTGTCAGTGTTATCCTTTGGAAGAAGATGAAATATTTGATGTTCATTGACGTATTTTTCTGGAGAGCTTTGGGTTCAGGGCCCAACTGCTGCAGTGGAGCTGCTGGTGCTGCACAGTGGTGTTCTGCGTGGCCGCCCCAGTTTGCCAAATGACTTTGATATGAGGTAGGTGCTGGCGACGCTTTCTCATGCGGATGCCAAAGCGAGATCCAGCTGCTTGTTTTGGACTGCACACAGTTGGTAACAACTGAAAAGCAGTTCAAGAAATAGCTTGCCCTTCACTTTCCCCCGCAATGATCTTATATCTGTCCTCCCCCATGATGACTGTAGGCAATAAATAGAATTTTAGCACATAAATTAATGTTTGAATTTTCCTTCCTCTGCCCATTCCCATTCTTTAGGTGTGTAGTCATGCAGTTTTAATTCTGCCAACATTCTTTGTTCTAAAAAAACCCCATCAAAATTAAATCAAAACCCCGAAGGACTACTTAATACAGAGGAAAGTGGTGTCAAATGAAATGAAGGGTCTTCCAGTCCCCCCTTTTTTATGAGTATTAACCTGTTTGGTTAGTTTGGGTTTTTAAATTTGGTTGGGGTTTTTTTTGTGAGAGTGGGGAGAAGTTGCTTTTGCTGCTTACCAAAGGAATTTCTGTTGACTGATATTATTATCACGTTAATCAGAAGCAATAATGATGATTTTGAGACTGTTAAGGACTGGTGAAGGGCAACTCTGGGCTGCTTTAAAGAGGATGTGGAAAAACTATAGATCTTCAGGAGAGTGATAAACCCTCAGTCCCTTCTAATGGAAGTCAGATTTTTAACCTTATCCCTAGGTGCCCAAGCTCAGGACAGGACAAAGCCTCTTGGTTACTAGCTCTGTCTTTAATAGTGCTGTCCCTAATCCTTCATCTCACAAGCAATTTGCCTCTTCTGAAGGAAAAGATAGAGTAGCAAAATGAACTCCTTGAACAAAAGGTATGTTTGCAACAGTAGCTGGTCTGTAGGACTTTCCATTACTCTATGGAGGATTTCTCTTCTGTCTATGCACTTCTGGAAAACCATTCTTTGTGGTTTTCCAATCAGCCTTCACAGAAGATTTTACGATTGATCTTGTAAAACCATAATAATACTATAAGAGCACTGCACATACCAGTCTAGGCAAAGCCAATCACTTGAATTCTGGCTTTTGAAACGTGGACACTTGTAACTTTCTATATTAGTAGAAACTTCCTGGAAAAGCTAATGGTCAAACAGGTTGGTTCCATCTTTTGTTTTTTTTTTTTTTTCTCCTCTCCGGGGTGGTAAAAATACCTTACACACCTGCAAAGTCTAATTACTTAATAGTTTTTTCAAGCGTTCAGCACTGTTTGCAGGCTAGAATTATACAAATTACCTTAAAGAGGGGGAAAATACATTCTTCTGCCTCAAGACCATTCTCTTAAATGTCTTGATTTCTGAATTTGGGGGCGGAGGGGGGAAGCATGTGTGTGTGTTTAGCTGTCATTCCTTGGGAAATGCAATGCCAAATCCAGTGCCTTCCTCTAAGCTTACCTGGACTCAATGTCACAACTTGTTTATCTTCTTTCCCTGTTGGCAGGTTGAGATCATTGAAGTCATGGTTTTGAAAATTGGAAGTTGGAATAACAAAACTATATAATTGCCAAAAATCCATTTGACATTTTAATTTAAAAAAAAAAGCCCTATCATCCTGCAGGAAACACCATCATATTTGTATGCTTTCAAGGCAAAATTGCTTTAGAGATCCTTTTAGGGAAAATTTTTCTCTGTTGCTCTAGGATTTTATCGATGTATACTGGTACTGCAGAAATTACTTGGAATTTAGACTAGGATAATGTAGAGTAGCATTTGTCTTCTTTTTAATGTCTGTTCCCCTGCTTTCACAGGCGAAGTAACCTCTTGCAGACAGGAATTTCTCTGGGGAGAGAATTTCTGTGACTTGGGTGGCTGTTGCCACCTTAGGCAGCAGGAAATGCACCCAGGCTTGGAAATACAGATGTTATTACAGCTGGAATCAGTCCTGTTTACTTACGCTGTTTAAATTTCATCCTTGTGAGTCTTTTATTCCCATTGAATGAAGTAATAGAAAGATATGTTTGCTGGTATCTTCAGATTTCTGGATGCAGTCAGGATGCCAGCATTGAAAACGTTGTGTTATGAATGACAGAGGTTTTATATGTCACTTGAATACATATTGAGTTATGTTTTGATCAGAAATATAATGCTGCCTAGTAGGAAAGACGATCAGGTAGAATTGGTAGGCAAAGTGTTAGAAAGCTTTTTGAAAATGGTGTCAATTTGCAAGATGTAGTAATAAAAAGCAACCATATCTATTATGTAAGTAATTGGAAATAAATTGCTGTGCCTTGCATATTAACATTTTATGCAAGATCTGCCTCTTTTATAAAGTCTAGTGACATTGCTTGCTCACTGAGGTCTTTCAGGTCCTTTGCAGTAAGGAGAAAAACAGCACAGAGAAAAATATAGGACTTGAAAAACTTGAGTCTGATGTTTTGGTTTCAAACGTTTGTGAGCCTTAATACTGAGTTTGCTCATTACATTCTGTCTTAATCACAGTGAAAAACATGTGAGTTCCCATGCTGACCAAGAGTCGGATTAGCCCAGTTTCTTATTCTGGTGATAATCGGTGAGGGGGTGCTGCGTTTGGCATTCTCCTCCCACTGTTTAATATTTCTGAATCTTTTATCTTTTGCCATCCTATCATTTCATTGTTCGCTCCCTAGAACCACTTGGTTTTTTAGTTTTATGGGGTCTCTCCCCCTCCTTGCCCTCAATTTTACAGCAGGGTTGGAGGTGGCCATTCTTTCAGTTTAGGGTTATACTTGTGGCTAACAGGTTTCATGTATTTGAACTTAAATATCCTACCTCCTCTATTGTCTTTCTGTGTTGGTAGTAAACAGGGAGAATGGTTAAGAAAGGAAAGAACTTTGCCTGGTGCCCCTCTCTGGCTGCCTCATTTAAAATTTGTTCTTCACGCTGATTTTGTTCTTATTCTTTGTCCTCAACATTTGGTGATTAGCTGTCTTTGTTTTCATGGCTTTTTATTTGTTCCCTGTTGGGTTTTTGTTTATGGGGTCACTTTGTTTGGTGTGGGGTTTGGTGTTTGTTTGTATGAATTGTTTTGATTTTTTTTTTTTTAGGAAGGGTTTTTGGTTGGGGTTCCCTCACTTCTATTGGCCAAGCAGTATCAAATCTAGCCCAAAGAAAACGCATAAAGGCTATGAAAAAACAAGACAAGTTTAAAGTGAGTCTTCCCTTGCTTGTTTTTTATCTAACTGTTAGTAGTTTAGGGATATATTGAAGTGGATCTAGGTAATAATCTGTAATTGCTTCTGATATATTTGTCCTCCATTAATGAGTCTAGTCTTTTTGAACCAAATTGTATTTTGACTTGGAGAAGTGGTAGGGAATTCCACAGCTTAGTATAGTAAATTTGTATCTCTATAGTAGGGAATTCCAGGATTTAGTGATGTATAGTGAATCTGTATCTCTATAGTTATTCTTAACCCTGTTGCCTCATAATTCCTTTGTTTTCCAGATTACAGTATTGTGAACTAATGCATAAGCACTTGTGATATAGAGACCTCTATTGCAGTCTCCTTGTTCCCTTCCCAACTATCTACTCTTCTTCTCTTCTTTTGCTGTATCTTCTGTGGCTCTACCTTAATATTTCAAGGAAATATTAAGGAATTATAAGTCGAAGGAATTGTATATAATAGACAGGCTTTAGAAGCACAATAGATTTACGTATAGAATACGTGTTAATTTTAGGTACCCCAGGAAGATCTCAGTGAAGGCTGTGCACAGAAGCATGTGGTCTACAGTCCTTGATGCACAGAAGTTTTTAGCGCTTTTATCCAAAGGGTTTGACTGCAGCTTTGCTCTTTGTGGGGGAGGTTACCCCGTGCTGGGAGTATATTTGTGTTTAATGATCCCATTGTGTTGTATGCAATTGCACAGCTTTCTGGGTTGCTTGTGGAAGGTGTTTGTACTGAGACAGTATGTTGTCTAAATTCCTTGGTCTTTGCCCTGGCTCTAGATTAATTCTTGCTGTGCCCAATTAAGCAGGGATAACAAACATCTGTGTCTGCAGAAGTAATAACGTTGGCCAAAGTTATGTGTTCTCAGTGAAATTATAACAGGATTTTAAAGGGAGCTATGGGCACAGTCTAAAACATTATAATCAGTTTAAAGTTTGCAGTTTCAAAGCAGACAGGTTTTAAGTTGCAAAACTGTTGACCCACCAAAGGGAAAGTAAATATAAAGGAGAGAGGAGGCTGGTGGGCTCAGTTTATTTGCAAATATTTAAGAAAGGAATATGCACAGCTTTTTTCCATTAATAATGTCTTCGAGTTTAGCTTGCCCATTCAAATAGTAACCATTGGTGGGTTGATAATATGGAAGAGATGACAGTGCTTAAAATGTTAAGGAATGAGAACTGGACCACCACAGCATTGGTTTCCATTGGGTATTAATTACATCAGCCTCCATTCCTGTCAAATTGTATGTAGCTGTTACCCAGACTTAAATGCGTTGGAATCTGGGCCGGCTGTTTCATATGGCACCCCTCCCTTGCTTGTTGGGATGAATGTCCAGAAACAAGGATTCCTCTGAAAAGCAAGGGGCTGAGGATTTATTTCTTGTCTTTGCTGTGCAGCAGGCAGTATTCCTTTTACTGTTTGAAATTTCAAATTAATTCAGGTGAACTCAGTTCTCAGCAGATTTTTTCACCTTTTTTTTTTTTTT
>VZRU01004142.1:28743-68163 GCA_013398155.1 Pedionomus torquatus
TCTTCCCCCCCCCCCCCCCCCCCCCAAAAAAAAAAAAAGTAGTTGTTGAGGGTCAGTGCTTTGTATGCACTTCACAGAATTAACTTTTTTGACCTCAAAGGTTTTCAATGAAGAGGGCAAACATCTGCTTTCAGATGTCGTAAAAGTCCAAGGGTTGCATACCGCAGACTCAAAAGCACTGTCCTGGAGGAATGCACCTACTTAAAACAAAGAGGCTGGAAAAGATTAACCAGGGGGGCTATTTCACAGCAGGTTTTTTGGTTTCTGTTTGGTTTTTTTTCTTTGTTTTTTTTTCTTTTTTATCTGAATCTTTCCTGGAGTGCAGGGCGGTGTTAACCGACTGCTCTTTGGCTTCGGCTGACTCCAGGAGAGGGCTGGGTTTCTGCTGAAGTGGCTCATGGCAATACTCGGAAGCGGTGGGAGCGTGAGGCTGGGGAAAGTAAACAGGCTGACACGATCTGGTGTTTCCCACAGTTAGATGAAACCACACCTTTAGTCCGTGTTACCGGTTGCCACACAGGCGTCTGACTGCTCTTGGAGGGGCATCTTTGCTACCTGGGTAAGAGAATGGCATTGCTCATGAGGTCTGCTTTTCTGAATCCTGAGGCGAGGTAGCTGATGGGGGAAAACCCCCCACCCTATTATTTCCACTGATAGAGTTGTTCTTTGCTGACTTAGCACCCTATGCTGGCTTGTTTTGCAGGCTGCCCGCTGTTGGCATAAGGGGAGCATGAGAAGCTGAAGGGATCCACCCTGGCAGCAGCTGTCAGGTTGGCAGAGCTCTAGTGTAAAACTTGCTGAGCGTTACCTGTGCAAAGAGTTAGTGCGTGTTCACGGTATCTTGGCTTTGGTGGCAAAGCACATAGGAGAAACTCCCGTGCTCCTTGTAGTTTGTTGATCTGTCTTGTGCCAGTTAAAACTGCTCACAGGACCACTCTGGATTCTGAATAACTGAAATTATAAAATTAGCCCCCTTCATACTTCTATTTTCTGGCTATTTTTAACTCAGGTTGCTTTCACGATGCAGTTTGTAATGTGGTCCTACGCAGGCTGCCATCTGCAGAAGAGAGCATCAGGTGAGAAAAGGAACGAGAGGTTTGTGAAAGGCAGGCAGGAACTTCTGCACCCGACTTCTTTGCTCGAAACCAGTCAAGAAACTACATCTTCACCATGGAGCACTTCTTCCCGAGAAACTTCTCCGTGTAGATGAACATGGTATTTAAACTGTACTAAATGTGCTGACATTTACAGCTCTGTGAGTAGGAGTGCCGTGGTGGAAAATTAGTCGAAGGTGAAAGGAAGGGCTCGTGTAGCCTTTGCTGGGTAGGAAGCTACATGATCTGCAATGGGAAAGGGAAGCTGAAATCATGTGGCTCTGCAGGCACTGGGAAAAGAACTGGTTTCAGTATGGAAAGGATGGTTATTGCAGCTCTCTGCTGTCTATACCTCGTTTCTTCAGAATTTTGTTTGACTTTGGTTTTTGTTGTTTTCTAAGACAATCTATCTCTCCAACGATGAACGTGTGCTATGGGCATACGTGCTTCTAAGAGATAGGGTTGTCTGCACATAACTTTGCTTTTCAGATTCCTGATCTCTGAACCAAAGCAAGGAAGAGAGAGAGAGAGATTCCAGGCTTATTTCTGTTTCTTTCTCTTGCCTGATTTTCCTGCCTCCCGTCAGTCTGAGGCAGCTCTGTGGATGGCTGTGTAATTGCTAGCCTTGCTGTCAGGTCCTAGTAGCCCTTAGGGGGTTCTACTTGACCAGGGCTGTGCTGTCCTCATTTAGGTGAAATATTAGAAGAGTGGAAACGCTCCTTTGTGGGTGTTTTTTTTTTTTCTTTTCCTCCTTCTTTCTTCCTGTTCTGTGCAGAAATGTGGTAATTGCTCTGAATTCTTTCTTCGCTTGGTGGCAGTGAGTCAGATGCTTAGGTGGTGTGTTTGGCAAAGCTCGCTTTTCTAAGCATACCAGTGCTGTTGAGCCTTGGCTGGGGACGTGTCCCCTTGCTTCTCTTTGGCCACGGTGTCCTGCTTGCTGCCTGGACTGTTTGACTGTTGAGAAGCGAAATCTTATTTTCTGCCTGATACAGAGGGATTTGTTTCAGTAATAAAACAACTGTTCTTTGCTGCTGTATGGTTTTAGAAAGTATTAATTCTAGGTGTGTTGGAAACAGACTGATCTTGTTGTACAGAGAACTTCTAGAAATAATTTTCATGCTTTCCTCATGCACTGAAGTATCAAAGAACTGAATATTGCATAGATGGGCAGCTGTTAGTCCCCGCTACCCACGTGCTGAGGGACTCTGTAAAACTGTGTCAAAGCAACTATTTGAAAACATCCACAATTTGATCCATTCTAGCAGTTTCCCAACTTTGTGTGGTCACCTGAAGTATTTTAGCAAAAAGCTGAGAAGGGCTTCCGAAATAATAGATACTGACTGAGGCTGAAGTAAGTAGAGATTTGTAAAAGCTCTTGGTATTAGTGATTTATGTGCTCCTGTCGTTCCGCGAGCATTGGCCCACCCCACCTCGGCAAGGAAATCAGTGGAGCTATGGGAGCATCAATGTGGTCTTTGTGTCTCAGGAGGAAAAGGGAATGCTTCGTCCTTTGGAATGAGGAGGAGGAGGAAGGGAGCATAGAGACCAGTGTTTTCTCTGCGAGGGCACTTGCCAACCTCAGGTCATTGAGCCCTGGACATAATACTGCTTGAACAAAGGGACTTGGTAACTCTTGGTAAGGCTTGCATGCATATTTGAAAGGAAACCCACAGATTCAAGAGTGGTGCGAGACACCTGGAAGACTTGGTTGCTCTTTCTGTATCATAAAAAATAAGCATTGGCATATTGCTTTTGCCTGGAAAAGTTCTGTGTATTGAAAACGGTGCTTTTAAGTGGTTTGGCTTCCTTGAAACAAGCTGAAGGAAAGAATGCTATGGAGTTAACGTGCTGCTTTAACCACACGCAGCTGTGGAGCAGGTTTTGACCCAGCATGGTTCCTGAACGTTGTACTGGGGTTTGTTGATGGTTATGCCACTATTAGTGCACTTCACAGAATTATTTTACTTGAAATTTGGACACATACATCTACATCTTTAAAAAAAAAAAAAAGCAGTATGTAGAAGCATCACGAGGTAAAACACTGTTCAGAATATTGTGCCTTTACTGTATTTTTTTCCTTTCTTGGCCCAGGTCCTATTTTTGGCTCATCAAAGCTCTATCATTATGAAAACAAGTAGTTAAAACTTGGCTCAACCCATTCTGTCCCGCAAGACTGGATTGTTCTTAAGGCAAAACGATTTAATTGTATTCTAACTGCTTCCCTTTCGCATTGTTTGTTGCTATTAGGTAAATGGTCCCGGTGGGGATAGTATCTTCAATACCTTGCATGGTCCAGAGTGTTAGTATATTTCAATCAGATTCTGTTTGTTAATATTACATTGTGCTAGGACGGAAAGACAATGGTGCGTATTGTTTTTTGTAACGTTTACCAAAGTTTTCTTTAAAGTTATTTTGGTCTTGGATATACAGTAGCCCTCCCTGTCTGTGCTCTCATTGTGACCACGTTAGAAGAACAAATTGATGCTGAATGCGGATGGCACCAGTGTCCTGGAGCTGTACTGGAAGAGAGTCTGGGAATAATAATGTAGCTTCTGAGCTTAAATAACTGAGCTTATGGGAGGTTTTGAGGGTAGGAAGCTGTTTTTCTGAATAAGATGCTTTTTTTCCTTGATCAGTATCACTGGCTTTGAACCACAGGGGATGGTTCCAGGAATTGTCCTGCAATAATTGTTCTTTGAAAAAACACTTTTGAATTCGCATTGCAACCGCAGGGCTCTAAACTGAGGAATCAAAACTGAAGCCATCTTTTGTGTCCTTTGCATTCTTTTTTTTTTTTTCTTTTTTTTTTTTTCCCTGTTAAGTGGCCACGTGTCACTCTGGGTTATCAAACCCTCCTGTGAAATAATCGTGTTTAACTAACGCATTTGCAGGAACCTCAGCAATTTGCTTGTGGCACCAAGGGGAGCCCTGCCTTGCACAGACAAGCTGCTGCTGTAAAATGAAGTCATCCTTTACAGCCCCATCTCCCTCCTCCTCTGCCCCCAATATGGTCCCTTTTATAAAAAAAAAAAAAAAGTGGGGGGTTGGAAAACGTTTCTCTCTCTTGCCTGGCCCTGTTTCCAAAGGGAATTGGTGTTAAGCCGGGCCAGGCATCTGGCCTTATCTCTGTTGTCAGAGCTGCCTGCCTGGTAGGTGGCAGCGGGGCAACGCTTTTCAAATCAGACTTTCCTGTGCTGAGGGAGGCCCTTGTTTTTTTGTTTTAACAGCTTCCTATTGTTTGAAACAGCAGGTTGTCCCCTCCCATGCTATTCTAGCTCTTTCCTCCTCCCTTAAATAATTTTTCCATGCGAGTATTACTCAGAGCAGTTACTCTAGCAGTGAATCCTCAGAGAGTTTTCCCACCCGGCTCTGATCTCCAGCTTTTGCTGCAATAACCAGCGTGGGGTTCATGCGATAGAAAGTGGCCTCTCAAGGTAGGTTTTTCTGATTTTTAAACCTGTTTTTTTAAATTCATGTCCCCTTCGCTGTGACACGACTGGGTTTTTGATTGAATCCGAGTAGTCACGTATTTCAAAGGTTCTGAAAGGCAGCAGAACGCTGCTTTTTGATTGCATTGCCTTGGTTTGTAAGATGCAAAGGTAGTTTGCTTTTCCACAGTCCGGTCCTGCTGTCTAATGCTCTTTTGTATATGTGCGTTTTATTTATGTTCTGCTGCCTATGTGGAAGGCTCTCCCTAAGCCCTAAGCTGCCCCTGGTCCACCATATCATAGCTCCTTCTGACTCACAGTATTCAAGATAAGTTTGAAGATGAAGCCAATCAGAATCTCTTCTCACCCTGTCGTTTGTCACAGCTGGAAGGGATGTTGGCACTTCATTTCCCATTCTTGCTACTTTACAATATAACTATTACCTAGTCAGAAGCTTTCAGGGCTGCCTTTTTTGACAATTTTGATGCCATTTTGCTTCCCCCCCTCTACTTGTTGAATTTGGCGTTAGAAAGTTGATAACGAAATGAGGTATTAAGCACATGTAGAGCTTTTTTATTATTTTAATGTGTTGATTTGTGAAAGTCAACTTGCTTTGGCTGGTTTCCTGATCCCCTGCCTTCTGTAAAGTGTCTTGTTTCCAAAATAAATAGTAATTATTCTGTGAATTTTGGAAGTCTACCACCACTGTTCCATACTTCTCACTGCTTGAGCTTAGCATGAGGTACATCTTTGTTTAAATGTGTAGATTGGAAAAAAACCCACAAATTATTTTCATACATTTGGTGATACTAAGCAGAGGTTTTAATTCCACAAAATGATAAATCCGGTTCTAGAGTTTGTCACCAGAGGGGGAGAAAAATAATCTGTGTATCATTTCCACTGCTCATCATCCAGTATAATAAACACATTCTGTCTGTTCAGATGCATTCCAATTTTTTTTAAAGTAATAACTTCTTTGTAATCCCAGTGTGTTTTCAGCTGCCTGAGATGCTGAGGCAGGGACTCAGCTGATCCATGCCTGGAAGAGGAAGGATCACTCTCCTTGCCCTGGGTATATCTTATTGATGAGTTGATTCAACTCATTAAATCGGTAGGAAATAAAGCACTCCCCTCTCCTCATTCCCCCCAAAAGTGCTAATTTTGTGGGTTGAATTTGCTCCTGTGAGCCCAAGAGCAGAGATGTTAATATCTCACCCCAGAGCACTGGGGTGGAGAGAGGGGAGTGTCCACCTCTCTGCTTTGGTGGCCACGAGATTTTGGGTTCGTCTGTCCATATAAAAAGGTCTCTCTCAGAGATCCTCTGTCTGAGGTGATGGGTCCTTCTTCTAGTGCATTGTCCTTGGGGGGGGGAGTTAGAGAAGCCTTAAGATGTTGTATTATTTTTTTTAACTGGCAGTTCAAGATACCTCTTGATTTTCTTTGACAAATGGAGAAGCGTTGTGGTGGGCACGCGGGAGTATATGTTCCCCCGTAACGACATTACGCCTATAGGTTGTGGTCAGTAATTTCAGAGTTTAGGTGTCTTAAAACCCCAAACAGGCTGGTTCTGGGTTAGGGTGTTCCCCGTCTGAGGCCAAAGGAACGTGACAAACAGGCAGAGAAGCGAAGGAAGCAGACTGTGGTGGCTGTCAAGATGAACAATGGGTTTTGGCACACCTGCTGCCTTGCCGCTGAGCTGCTCCGTGCTTGGCAGGAAAGGAGTGATTTGGAGGATAACCAGATAGTTTTGTAGATGCTTTTGGTATGTTTCCATCTTCTCTGAGGGAGAGAAAACAGAAGCACTTGCTTTATAATGTAACTAATGGCTGGTGATGGCTGGCACCAGCAGCTTTTGGGGCAGGATTTAATAATGCTCTTAGAAATGAGAAAGTCAGTATTATGCTAGACCTGAGCGGCCTCAGAAGCGAATGTGGGGAGACTTGACGTACCACAGGAGGGCAGAATAGTGGGATATAGTCGAAGCAATATGTTAGAGAAAATGATGCTTATACACTACCCTTCTGAATAGAGATAAACATACAGTTTTATTCAAGAAAAATAGGTTTTCTAGTAATCAAGAAGCAAAATGAAGAGAGCTGGAACAAGTGCATTTGTAGGAAGGTTTTTCAGTACGACACTGATTTCGGCTCCACCAAGAGCCAAGTGATGTTAATCAGTTGCTGTTTCTCCTGGGAGTTGCCATGGATGTAAGCTGCAAGACAAGATTACTATTGCCAAAGAACAGTGTGTCACAGCCGTGTAATTTCAGGCATTTTCCAGTTGCATCTTTTCAGGTTGTGATGTTTTGGATCATAATAATAATAACCATCATCATCTTTGTAACTGCTGTGAATTTCCACAAGGTTTTTGTAAGTTTCTGATGTACTTGATTCAACAAGAGGATGTGCATTACTGTTGCAATCCTAATTGGCAAGTACCTGGGTCACCAGGGTATATTGGAATTGGAGAGCTTGGGGTGACTGGGGACAAAAATGACAATTCTAAAAAGCCAGAAAAATTTTCTTCTAGTCTAGCGAAGAAAATGTGTTTAATACTGCACATCTTGGCTCACGCTCAGAGCGGTTTAGCTTCAAATGGAGTGACTTCAGTCCCAATTGACCAGAAATGGAAGATATTTCCAGGTTAGCCACTTAGCCGCACATGTGCGCACACACACAGACACATGTGTATGATTTATTTTCTTAATCACAGAGGAAGGATGCCTAGACCCTTAATCTGGATGGAATATTCTTATTTTTTCCTGTCTCCCTTACAGGTGTGTTATAAGGAAGTGTTAGATGTAATGCTGCTAGAGCAGTGGATAATAATAATAGTAACAGTGTGTCTGAACGCTTTCTTCTAGTAGTGAAGGAAAACTTTGTAATTTATTCCTCAACAAAGCATTTATTGTGGTGTAACGACGTGACCGACAATGCCATCATGGTGTGGTAACCCTTGACAGATGTTGCTTTCCCAGATGTCAGGTGCTTGTTCCTTGAAGGCTGGGAGAGGACTTCTAAAGAGGACGATGTTTGTTTTTTATTGTCTTGATGGTGTTCTGGATTTCCATCTGTTTCTGCACTGAGTCACTAATCTCCCTCGGACCCTCTTCAGTAAAATATAAAAGTTATGTCCCTTCAGCAGCTTTTTGTCACCAGCATATTGTCTGGGGAACTCTGGGGAAAACAAGTTTGATTGTCCAGCGTTTGCAGTGCTTGGGGACACCAGCCTGGAGCAGTGACCAGCTCCAGATGGTCCTGTGTGGGGGCAGCCATGTAATCTGGACTGGGGGCTGTGGGAAGAGGCAAGACTTGGAGACCATTGTGGGTTGGCAGGATATGGAGTCCTCCACAGGTTTGAGGTGGACGTGTCTAGCCCCTCTTCTGTGGTGAGGTCCCAAACGATTGAAAGAATTCTAACATCAAAAAAAGAGCCAAATTTTATTTAAATAAGCACTACAAGTTTTGCTTCTTTAAAAGAGAAAATCCCTAAAAACTGGGGAAGACGAAATAAGGTTGTGTAGAACTGTCCTGTTGCCCACAATGTCTGCTTCCCAGCCCCTCGGTCACCGAGTGGCCCCAAGAGTCTATCAGAAATGCTGTGCCGTGTCCAAGGCCGGTCATACCATGCAGTCCCCGGGCCCTTCTCCTTTGGACACCCTTGGTACCTCTCCAAGGGGGACAGGGCTGGATGGGGCCGTACCTCAGCCCCCAGGGGTGCTACATGGCACAGCTGCACTCTTAAGGGATCACACACAGAATCAGAAGCCAGAAACCAAACACTTACGTAAATGATATCATCCTGAGACCCAGTTTCTTCCCCGTTCCCTGCTGTGTGCGGTGGAGTGGAAGAACCCCTAGAGCTGCTGTCGTCTCTTGCCCGAGATCTTTTCCCCAAAGCTTCTCTGTGCTCCAGCCCTGTTCCCTGAGGGACTCTGAAGGGATGAGGCACATCAATTTAAGCTGGTTACTTCTGTCTGTGGAGTGGGGGTGAAGATGAACCAAGTACACTGAATATATCATACCACTTTAGGATGCTGCGCTTTCTGAATTTCATGTGTTCTGGTCTGGGCTAAGCCAGAAGGTGTGTAATCCTTTGTGTTTACCCTTGCAGCACTCCTGGGAGCCACTGTTGGGAGGGAATGTGGTTTCTGCCAGACTCATGTTTCACAAGTGGTTTCGGTCATCGGTGTGGGATCAGATTTGGGAGAGTAACAGAAGTAGCTGCTTGCTTTTCAGCAGAGCTCAGACCCACAGCAGCACCGAAACTGCTGAACCTCTGCGCGTCCTTTTATTTACAGTCCAGGCTGAAATCCTATTGTCTGAAGTTGAGCAAGGCTGTTATTTTCTCTTGCTGCTATTTCGGTGTTAAACTCAGTGGCAGTTACAGAATTTGCTGTTGGCTGGGTGCTTCACAGCGCTGTCAGCCCAGGCCTTGCTTTTGTGTATGGGGCCATGTGTACATACCCTCAAACTTGCTCCTTTTCATTCTGTTTTTAAATAACAACAACAACAACAAGGTTTTTTTAATGGTGTTTTCCTTTCCACGTGTATGAGTTGGTTAAATGTATTATAACTTCCCTGGGGACTCACAGAATCCTGTTTTAATTTCTGTATTTGACAGGTATCTTCCAGTTACAAAGAGGAACTCTTGTGAACTACCTCTTCATGCTCTTTATCTGCCAATGAGTAACCCACAAATAATATGGAAAAGCTCCTTTCATGGTATATATCTCCTCTGTAGCACTTCCTGGGTTTTTGTAGGGAGCTTCTGGTGCCACTCAGTAGTGTCATTTCATCACCAGGCAGAGAAAAGATAAATCAAAGCTGTTGACATCATTCTTCTTTTCCTTACCCCAACACCCAAGTGGTCTGTTCAGCTTGTATTATACTGCATTTGCACAGCTTCTGCTTCTGTGACCCATTAGGACAGAGCCTGCTTGTGCTTAACAAGGGTCTCTTTCATGCTTTGTGGATCTCTCCAGGCCACAGCAGGACACAAAATAATCCCTTTTGCATTTGGTAGCTTCACAGTACTTTTCTGGTGAAGATGAAATAACCTATTTGAATGAAAACAGTAACATCATCTCCATAAGCTTGGTTTTGATACAAGGTAATTGTATCATTGTTTCTGCATTTTATTGAATGAACAGCAGCGCTTTTTTTTTTTTTTTCCATCAGGTCCCAAGATTTTAAGATAATAAAATCTGCAAGGAGAAGGTTGTATAAGTTTTTAAAATCAATATGGAAGTAGTTCCTTATGGTAGCATCTGGTAAGACGTACGTGACCAGCCTATTTGTTTCATAACTTAGAAATGTGAATTCAGACTTGGAATTCAAAGAGGCCAAAGTTTTGTGAAAGTTCACATGCAAATCTTATGACTTCAGCTTACTTTTAGTTTTGACATAAAAGGAAATACCTGTGTTTCGGAAAACTTGTTTATAGGATGTAATCTGCCTTGCACACGTGCAACTTCCATCTGTATATACTAGACTTATTCTGAAATGTTTTAGTTCCTGAAATTTATTTCTGGCAAATATACTGTATGTGAAAATCAAAGAAAGTACCTTTTGCCTGTTTTAGCCATCTACTCCAGATTTCTCACAGGGAAATTAGGTTGAACTGGATTGGAAGGCGCTTTTTTTGTTGTTGTTGTAGTTGTTTGGGATTTTTTTACAACTGCTTCATAAAAACATAACCAGGGGTTTATAGTCCTCCACAATATTTATTCTAGGACATCTTTCAGGATGCCTTATACCAGAAGAATTTAAGTAGAGTCAATTGTCTGTAAAGGGCTTCTCGATGGAAGCAAGACGTCAGGCAGTGGAGGGATCTGCACATCCTCTCGTAGAAGGGCTCCTGGCCTGTGTTTGCAGGAATCGCTGTGTGACCTTGCTTGAGCTTGATGTTTAGCTGGGAGTTCAGGACTGTTGTGCTAGTTTGGGATGTACAATTTTGAGGTTTGGTCATGTCTGTTTACTTCCTATTTCAAAAAGGAGAAAAAAAACCAAACCCAAACCCCTCATCAGCTGGCACAGAGTCGTCATCTTCTCTGTAATTTCCCTAAATGCATTGATCAGATGTTTTCTTCTGCTGGTCTCCTCCATGTATAGAGAACAAGAAACAAGGCTTTGAGTTCTGCTCATGTGTCGCAGGTGGTTGTTGAGGTATGTGGTACCATGGGATGGTTCCCCCAACCTGTTTGTTTTACTCTTCCCACATGCCATGAACCGCTGTTGGACAAGGATGTTTTGATTCAGTAAATGTTTTCTTGCGGTATGTGCAAGTGTTTTTTTTCTGCTCAGGTTTTAAAGTCTTCAGTGGGTTTTGTGGGGAAAATTCTTCTGTTTACAAAGCCAAGTGAAGCAAAAATGAGTTTCCCTATTCTCGTTAGTTATGCTTATTCCTCCAAAAATAAATAGTAACAATCTTAAACTCAAGTTGAGATTATTAAGTGCTTATGCATGTGTGTGCATACTCGTGATTCTGCTGAAATGTTATTTATAGTTTATAGCTATACAGCACAGATGACTGCTGGAAAAAAAGAGGAATAATCAGCATGTGGATGCTGGGTTAGATTTTTAGATCTTTATGTAGAAGTATTCATCTATATAATGTTCTGGGGTGCTGCAGGACTCCTCCTGCTTGCCAGTTTTAGCAAGGCAGGAGAAAATGATGTAAGCATTTAATGTTGGGACCTAGCTCAGGCACTCTTTCTTTATTCTCTCTGCCTATGCTATGTTTGCATGAGTTCCTCTACACTGCTTTAGTTTTGCACCTTGGTATCTTACTACTCTGGCAGGACTGAGTGTTATAAGCCACCCCGATACCTGGTAATGATGGTATAGATAAAACACAGAATTACAGGGAATTAGCAGTTTGAGCTGTAACTGATATTTTAATACCAAATGCTATCCTGAGCTAAGAAAAAAGGAGGGAATAAATACTTTTATCATACTATCAGATATATGGTCTGGCTCCAGCTGTTGATCATGAGGAAGGTGGGAATTGTCTGCCCACCCCCTATGGAGATTTTCACCAGATGTATCAAAAAAGTGCTTTATGTGCCTGTGTTGAGGAAACTGATCTCTACCCTGGATGTCGTCCTTCCCCTTGAGCGCTACCTGGAGAGAACAGGGCAGGATTTGACTCTGGGATTCTTAACACATCACCGGAAAGACCTATTTTTCCACCCGAAGTCTCTTCCATCTGTTTGGTCCAAGTGTGTCGCTGCTCTTGATATGTCGCTGCTTCTGCGTCTGTCTTGTCTTGTCTTTGAAATTGAGGTACTGATGGTGCCGGAGTTCTTCTGTTTGCTTGTATTCCTGCAAAATCAAAATCCGTTTCTTGCTTACCTGTGGCTTTTATTCCATGTGGATGGGGATGTGTGTGTTAAAACGTTCCGTTGTTTCAAACATCACTGAAATCCAGGTATGATGCAATAGAGCTTAGTGAAGCAGAGGGGTTTGTGGTGCTGCAATGTGAGCAGCGTACTATTTGGGAGTTGATGGCTACTGGCTTCTGTTTGAAGGAAGAAGAGGGGTGTGAAGATTGACAGGAGAACTCATAGTTATAACAAGGGAGCTGGTACAGAACAGGAAGAATTTTTCTGTTCAGTGCTGCAAGTCTGCAAGGTCAGGGAAAGAATGGCAGCAGGGTTTGGGGGATTTTGAAAGTTGTCAAACATTAAGCCGTACCTTGCTGAAGGTTCCTGACTACTTCTGAAAGCTTTTAGGAACTCTTCAGTCGTCGTCGGGCTGGAAATTTTAACCCAAAACAGAAAACTAACTTTCTTTTTTTTTTTTTTTTTCTTGAGTCAGTGGAATTACTGGAAGAGAGATGAGATAATTTTCCTGTGAATAAAGTGTCATGGGGAGAAGGGCCTTGAAGCCTTGTTGCAGTAGCTGATGGCTGTAAAATACAGAATTATGCAATGAAATTGTTTATGTCTGCAGGTTGAGTCAAATACTGAATTTATCTTGAAACTCCCCTTTGGAGAGCTAAGGTGAAGATTTGGAAAGGGAATAGCTGGCAGCAGGAGGCTGGCTGAGTGTTTGCTAGAATCAAACCAGAACCTTCCATTTCACCATATGGTTGACAGCTGCCCTGTTCCTATTTGTTGTGATTTTTCTGTGTTACACAGGATTGATTGGTGGCATTTTACTGCTTCTGAGCACTTGCATAACATCTGAAGCTGCTGTGTTTTTCCCATTTATCCGAACTCCGCGAGTTCTCTGGGGAGTGGGATGAAAAGCTGGTTTCACCCCACCTTTCCTCCTTGTGAAACGTCCAGCCTAGGGGTAGGGAGGGTGTTTTTTTAAATACAGGCTTGGGAGAATAAACTTGGGTTTCGTCTAGAAAGTAGCACAAAACTTTAGGATAAGCACTTTGGAAATCCAGGTGAGTTAAGATGCAAGCTTTTATTATCATACCTGCATCTTTATGACTGCTGTATAGCTGTGATGGGGAAATCCGAAGGGACTGCAAGTTGTTCTGATATTGTTTTGAATCTTTTCAGGCTGGGCGGACTTACTTAATTTTATATAGATTTCTTCCCTTTTCAACTGTCAGAGAAAAGTTGTTGAGCTAACAGATCCTTTGGGCTGTGAAAGGGGGGCAGCTGTTTCTGAAGGATTGGGGAATTAGGACACAAAGCTGCGGGCTCGTCTGCCGCCGTTCCCTGTAACCTCCATGGCACACGCGTGTGCTGAAACCAGTGACGCGTGACACCGGGGGTTATTAATACCACCTTTTTGATACCAGTAGAAGCTCTATCTGGGGAGTGAAGTGTGTTTTGGCAATAAGCCACACACAAAGTAAATAACGTGGCCTTTGGGTCTCTAGTTCTGACCTCATCTCTCCCATTGTTTGTCTTCAAACAGAAGCCCTTTATTACTCGATTATCTCACATCTTAAAAATTGTGGTTTCAAAGAAGAGGTACTTTCCTCCAGAAACTTCTAGATCATCTTGCAGGTTGAGTTATTTCTGATCAGATCGGGCTGTGATGCTGTGTTTTTGGCTTTATTTATTTATTTTTTAATTGTAATTTGCCTTTGAATGGTTGTCATGTTGTATTAGTCCTTTTTATGGGATGGGTTTTAATGGCTTTTCTGACAATTTGAGAACCAACTGGATACTTTGATCCTCTTAACTGCTGTATGACAATCTGGACGTGGCTACCCTACTGCCTCTCAATAGACCTATGGCATAAGCGACATACTTTTCCACTATTTTGAACAAAAGTCTATGTGGTCATAAGTTTGCAAAGAAGCTAAGTGTTTATCAGCTGATGTCCTTCATTCGGGAAGGGCTGCAGAAATGACTGCTAAGACTTTGTAACTGTGGAGAAGCACCTGTAGGCAGCTGGGCAGAAGCAGAGACGTTCCCCTTGAGCTCGAATTGGTATAATTTTCTGGCCCTCCACCATCACTGAACCTTCTGCAGTTCAAAGCCAATGGCTTTCTGCTGCTTTTTTTACTGAGAGAGATGTTCTTTAAATAGATTCGGCTGACTGTCAGGCTTAAAATCAAATGATTCAGATTAGGTAAGTGTTTGTGAGATTTCATTGCACCCTTTTAAGACATAGTCCACTATAGCTTTATAAAACCCACAAGCATTTTGGATGAAGAAGTTGGAGATCTGCTCTCTGCTCTGGGTATCTTCATGCAGTGTAAAGCTATACTTGACCCCAGCAGATGGCAGAGTCTCACGTTGGGGTGTTTCTGCAGAACATGGTCTCTCCAGGCCCTTTGTTGGTCTGAGTAGTTAACAGGAACGCAGAGTGGGTTTGGTTTTGTTTTTCATGAGTTATTTGTCAGTTTAAAAAGTTGGTATAAGAACATATTTTTTTTCATAACAAAATTGTGTGGTTTTCTCCTTCTGTTCTTCTCTCTACTGTAGAAGCAGCAAGCTGGGTACTAGGTCACAAATGCCAACGTTGGCACTTCAGGGAGCCCTACACCCAGGAGACAGTTTGGCCTATCAGTATCCTACCACAGATTCTTCCAGTGGGTGGTAGTGACCAAAATTATTGCAGTTTTAGTGAAGGATGTGTGCGATCCCAGTTTGTTCTCTGTTCTGGTTAGTCCCTTCAGCTTTGATTTCTGTTTTCTTGAGGTGGTTTCTCAGAAATGGCCTTCATTGTATGGGGAAACCTGCAGTGTTTGCCACAGGTTTGCCGTGTCCTTGCTTTCTAAGGAGGTACATCTGCGGATTTTGGGAAAATGTGGTTTTAATCTTCAGTCCAAGACCATATGATGGTGTTTGCTAGCAACTTTTAGCTTAACACTTGGATAATTACTTTTGCATTAGGTAAGTGGAAACATTTCCCTGTTGTCTGAAAGAGTATTTATCATAATCTTATGCAAACTCTGAGTCTATTTTCTAACGTGGTTCTGGAGAGTTAGACAAGGGTCTCTGATACTCACCCCTTTGTCATGACTTTACAACACATCACAGACCAGGAATTGTGCAATAGCAGAAAGAAAAATAAGGAAGACCTACCTATATGAGTCTGTCGTGGGCATCAGCGGCGCTGTCAGGTACTGTCAGTTCCTGGTTCCACCCAGTGGGCACAAGCAGCACAGAGATGGGTAATTAAGTCGTTCCTGTAAGAGGAAGACTGACAAATGGGTGTAAGCTTGACAGCAAAAGCATCATAGGCTCTCCCCTTCCCCCACCTTTCTCTCAGCAAAGCGATCAAGACTGAGAAAATGCTCGCATAAAGCTTCCCCCCACCTATTTGCACCACTGAAATATTCTTGGAGATAGAGATGAATGGAAAGAACTGTACCTTTTTTGTAGCTACACTGTACGGTTTAGGCGTGCGAAGAAACCTATCCAGTATTTCTGGCTTGCTAAGAATCTCAAAAAGAGGTGACATCCATGAGAGAAGAAGTCGTCCCCTCCGTGTGTGGCAGCTGACTTCTGGCAGGGACACTTGCCTTTAAGGTCACTGCCCTGTTTGTGGGTTATTTGGTAGCGGGAACTTTTTCTGTCCATCTATTCTATTTCATCACCTTCAAGATTAAATTTAGACTGAATTGCAGAGCTGGCTGGTCTTTGGCATGTCTAAATGGTAAATGAAGGCCTTAATATTGATAGCTCTGCAATTATATATAATTTAATCCAGGCAGAAATTAACAAATACTTCCTTTGTTTTTATCTACATGGAGAAAGCATGTTCTCAAGGCTCTAGTTGTGAAAATTTTATTCCTTCTGAGAACGGTCATGGGATTAGTCAAGGACATCATTCTGTGCTTCACTCACTGAAAGAGTGACCCAGGAGCCATGGGGGCGAAAATTCACCAGAATCTGCTGTGTTGGACAATTCTTTCTTATTTCTTATCCTGAAAAATATTTAAATAGGGATTTAAATGCCATTTCTCATTTGTTCAGGCTTTCAGAGCTGGTGTGGCACGTGAAAGGACAATTTGCCCTCACCAGTCTATACTGCCAGAAAGAAAAGGTGGTAGGATCTTGGGGATGGGGTGTGTGTGTCTCTTTTCTAAAAGCAAACACAATCACAGATTGAAGCATTTACTTTTTTCTGTGTCTTGAAAGTTTCTTCAGAAATAGAAGTAATGAAAAATAAATTCTGGTCCTCTGCTCTTAGTTAACTGTGTGATAAATACTTAATTGGTGGTTTCAGCCATACCTAGTGCTAAATGGAAGCATCTCCTTTCTTAAATGGGTTGTACTAATTCAGCCGTGTGCCTGGAATGGTCCATCAAGCAATAGCCTAAAATGTTTAAAGACACATGGGACTGCACTAAGACAGCAGTGTTAGAATTGCATATATATATATTTATTTTTTTCCCCCTTAAAATGAACAGTGACACTGGGACCTCACCAGAGAACGAAGGATAAGGCTTGAGATATTTATGTGATTGATTTAGGAAGTGAACATGAGATTGGACAGGGACTTGAGCTCTCCTGTGGTACGTGTCTTGCAGTGCTGTGCTCTGCTGTCCCGAGGACAGACGTTGGGTTTCTCCAGACCAGAAGGAGATGCTGAACCATGGCCAGCTTTGCTCTGGGGTGGCATCACTGGAGGCGTGATGGCAGTGGGTCCTTGTGCCCTTCCCTTGGCCGTTGGGCCTGTCCCTGCAGCTGGAAGCCCTCACTCCTTCCCCAAAAAAGCTGTTGCCAAACAGTAGGAATTTAAGAAAATACCTAGAATGTTTGATTTCCTTTTTTCTATGATATACTTTTTATATATCTCTTATTTACATATAATTTTATTATAACATTTATATAACATTACTGTAAGGCTGTGCAACTTTTCAGGGATATAGTTGGCTTTTTCAATCACGCTGGCGAGATTAATTTTGTACCTTGTTCCAATGAACAGTATTTTTAATATGGGAAGCAAAATTCGAGTACCTTAAAAGTTTTTAGACTTTCTGTCTCGGTTCATTGCGTCCCTTAGTTAATATTTTGAGTAATGAACCAAGAGCATCATTTATGCTTTTGCATCTACCTCTCCTCCACTTTTGGTCATAGTTCTGTATTAGTAAAATTTCCAGCAATGTGTTTCCTGTCTGTTTTCTGTAAGAATAGTTTTCTGAGGTCTGATAGTACATTTCTCTTTTACTTCAGACTCAGTTTTCTGCTGTTGTGCCAAAATGTCACTGTGACATACAGGAGCTGCAGCGTTTGAGTTTTTCATCTCAGTTGGTTTTGGTCATTTTTTTCAATTGGTTTTTGTTTTGTGGGTGTTTGCTTTCTTTTGTTTTGTTTTGTGGGTGTTTGCTTTCTTTTGTTTTGTTTTGTGGTGGTTTTGGTTGGGTTCTGTTTGTTGTGTTTTTTGTTTTGTTTTTTAATACAAGAGTTGTGTGGAGCTGCAGTTGTTGTCACGTAACATTACAGTACTCCAGGAGGCTGGGAAGCTCCACTGGCAATTCAATTGTTAAGGGTTTTCATTGTATAACTAAAAAGCTGTTGGCTTTTATGTGTTCCTAATAGGGGAGCAGACTTTCTCAAAACCTTCTTTAATGGGAAGCGCTATATGACAGTGTTTTCTTCTCGTTTAAGTATATAATTCTCTGAAGCTTGTGGCAAATGTCATAGAATCATAGAATTATTATAGTTGGAAGGGACCTTAAAGATCATTGAGTTTTAACCCCCTACCATGGGCAGGACCACGACCCACCAGACCAGGTTGCTCAAAGCCCCATCCAGCCTGACCTTGAATAATCCCAGGGTTGGGGCTTCCACAGCTTCTTTAGGCAACCTGTTCCAGTGTTTCACCACCCTCACAGGAAATAATTTCTTTCTGTCATCTAATCTAAATTTCCCCTCTTTGAATTTAAAACTGTTACCCCTTGTCCTGTCGCTATCTTCCCTGATAAAGAGTCCCTCTCCATCTCTCCTGTAGGCTCCACTCAGATACTGGAAGGCTGCTCCAAGGTCTTTCTGGAGCCTTTTCTTCTCCAGGCTGAACAATCCCAACTCTCCCTCTGTCCTCACAGAAGAGGTGCTCCAGCCCTCTGATCATCTTTGTGACCTCTGCTGGACTTGTTCCCACAGGTCTATGTCCTTCCTGTGCTGAGGACTCCAAAGCCGGGCACAGACTCCAAGTTGGGGTCTCAGGAGAGCAGAGTAGAGGGGTAGAATCACCTCCTGTGACCTGCTGGCCGCGCTTCCTTTGCTGTAGCCCAGGATGCGGTTGGCTTTCATCAGAGCATTACCATGATTCCATTTTGGAAAGTAAATTTTGGTTTTTTCTCTAGTTCTACTGCTAGGACTCGTCACAAGCTCACAGGGTACCTGGGGGAAGGAGCCTGCTTGGGGAACACCCTACCTCTGCTGAAGGCAGCAGTAGCCTTCCTCTTCCCTTACAGGTCACTGCTGTTTTCTTAGCAATTGTATGTTGAGTGTTTAAAGTACGGGAGGGTTAGCTTTTTTCTACTGATGATTCATCAGTGTTGGTGGAAACAAACCAGGATGGCAGTTGGTTTTTATAAAAATTCTTTTTTTTTTCCTGCTTGCATCTTGTGACCCTTTTTATGGTAGAGCAGGAGCTAAGTGGGTCTGTAAATAATCCACATGAATTATGTTTCACATATATTCCAAGTTAATTGGGATTCCATTTTGTAGCTTATGTATAATGTTGGTAAGTGGTTTGGTTTTTTTTTTTAGAGGTTGGCAAAGTGTGAAGCTGCCATTTATCTCCAGAGCTCTGGTTGGGTCATAACTTGGTGGTTACCAGCTCAAGCATTCTCTGCTTGTTCTTAGCTCTGCAAAGGCCCCTGTAACCAGAGGAGCAAACTGAACGCCTGGTAAGGAGTCAGTCCTGCAAAGCCTGTGCAAACTCATTGCAGGTATTAAGCTTCCCCGGTTACTGTCAGAGTCCTGGCCAGCCTGCTGTAGTTCTGCTGCAGTGACAGGCAAACTAGAAAGCCTCTAATCTGATTCTGGTTCCAAGGTAATAAAAAAATCAATAGAAAAAATGTATTCACTTTGTCGTAACTTTGTCATAACCTTGGCTCAAAAGGTACTTAAAGTTTTATAGCCCGTTTTGAGAGCAGAATCCTAATTTGAACGTTAAGCCCATGGAATAGGTGCTGGTCACAGCTGAGCATCTTGGGCATGTTTTGCGTTTTCCATCTTTTCATAGGTTCTGTGGAAAGAAGACGGAGCGCTTGGCTCAGGGTGGGTGAACCCAGAGCCTGGGCTCATTCCACGCAGCTTTCGGCTCCATCTCCGCACCTATTGCAAGCGGTGGTAGCTTACAGAGGTCCTTAAGTTGTTTGGAGCTTGAAACCGAATTATCTCATGCAGTATGGTTGGCTCATGGTTCGTTAAGAGATTGAGCAAAGAAAAGGGGGCTGAAGCCGAAATGGCTTTGAAATGAATCCTGGATGTGTTCAGCGCTCAGGAATGCTGTGCGACAGGCGTGACGATGCTCTGTGTCTGCGGTCTTGCAAGCACAGCTGAAAATTTTGCATGGCACACCGGCAGCCAAGAATATTCATTTGTATATGGGTATTTGCCTGCCTTACAGCAACGCCGAGACCTCATTAGTATTTGTAGAATGAGGTTAGTAGGAGTACAAACAGAGCATTACTAGAAGGGAATAGGTTAGGCTGCTGATACCCTCGTGCAGATGTTGAAGAAGTTCTTTCTGTGTTTTGACAGGAGATAAAGAATTTGTAATTGTGTGGAAGGTGCAAAACATTCAGACACCTTAGGGTACCTTTGTGAGGAGTTAGTCTCTTAGTTAACTTTTGCCGCTGCGCAAACATCTATTTTGTGTGTTTGTTCCATTGTGGCTTCATGCTGCAATTACTTCTTTACAACATGTGGAATAGTTCTCTGGCTTCTAACAGCCATAATAGGTGCATTCACTTCTTACTGGCTGTATAGAAAGTGGGATAACCCGAAACGTCATTGGGAATGTCTCTGGAAAATGCTGTGCAGTTGTCTGTAAGGTAAATACAGGTGGGCTACGCTGGTGTGAACTTAAAGTTTTGCCATGAATCTTGTAGTTCCTGTTTCTAGGAATTTCTCAGGTCAAATTCTTTTTTTTTTTTTTTTACATTTCCTGTGAGACGAGGGCAAAAGTTAATTTGGGGTGGGAAGAGCGGTTTCTATTGAATGATTTTTTCCAGCTTATTAAGCAGAAGCATCAGTGTCTTTTGTAAGATGTTGTATCTAAATTTAAGTAACTTTTAATAGAGATACACATAGTTTCTAATTAAGAAAGCTTGGAGACTCATTCTGGAGAGAGCTGTGGCTGCTGAGCCGGGAGAGAACCTTGTACCTTTGTTTTCTCAACCTTTCAAGTTCGGTGCAAAATCCCAGTTCCAGGGTGGGCAAGGTGCTAGCGTGCATTCACAAATCCTCGTACTACTCTTTGAATGACTAAGGGATCTTTAAAATCTTGACATATTAATTTTTTTTAAGGTTATGTATAAAAATTGCTACGGAGTTCACGTGAATGTTGTGGTTTATTTTTTTAACATCTAACTTCCTTCTTTAACTCTTCCAACGTACTCCATCTCTCTTGTTTGTCCATATTTTTCCTTGGAATTCTCTGTTCTTTTACATGCTGTTTTGTTTTTTGGGTGGAGGAAGGTTTATATATTTTTTTGCTTTGTCTCAGAAGATTCAGTGTGTTGTGGGAGGTGAGGCAACACTGGTCTTGGCAGAACACCACAAAACCAAGAGAGTAATTAAATGACGCAAGCCTTTGATTATTTTTCTCTCTCAAGCTTTCTGGCACGGCCGGGCATTCCGATTGCAAAAGGCGGATCAGGAGAAGGAACTTCTAAAGATCTCACACAGAATTAGAAGAACTGTATTGGAGACTTTTTGCTGCTTTAAAGCTCTTCGCTCTCAAGTTCCAGAGTTCCTTCTTTTTCCCCTGCGAGGACGATGTCTCTTTCATCACCCAAGACACATGTAACTGAAAGGAAGCTGCCAAGGTTTTGGTTTGGTTTTGATTTCTCTGCTCCCTTATTAATTGGATTTTTCCTATCTTCTGTGGGAGGATTATAGAAGGATTAGGGAAGCTGTTTTTTTTGGGGTGTGGGAGGTAGCTGTTGTTCTTCTCCTTTCAATTCTGGGACCTGCTTAATTTGCCACTTGTCCCCCGAAGTCACAGCCTGTTTGGAAAAGGGAGAAGCAAAATAACAGATGAACTCGCCTGACCATGGATTTCTTCCCTGTGCAAATTTTGTATGTGGCTGCTCGTAAAAGAGGTTTTTGCATACATAAACATCAAATGAAGAAGAGCATCCTGGGCTGGATTTAAAAGAAGTAAACTGTTTGTGTCCTGTGAAAGGATAAATTCCGTTTAAACTATAATTTAAAGATTGGATGTTGTTCCGGTTCTGAATTTTGGTGAAAGAAAAGAAGGGTCTGATCAAGTCAAATACTCTGCCAGCCCGAACCTGCATATTCTACAGCTAAAACTAGAAGATGTCTTGGAAAAGAAATTACTTTTCTGTGGGTCGAGGGAATGTACAGGGCATGTTTACTCCACGAAATACAACCTCAATAGCACCCAGTAAAGGTCTCAGCAATGAACCAGGACAGAACAGTTGCTTCCTGAACAGTGCACTACAGGTAAGAGCACCTAATATAAAAGTGTTTCTGTGCTTGTCCTCTGGTCTATTGCTGCATTTTCTTAGGCTTGACTGTGCAACAGATATAGCCAAGTTTGGCTACTTAACTGTTTGTGGGCTAAGAGAGAATGAAGCTATGTTGGGAAATGTAGATTAGCTGAGTTATAAAACAACTTTTTTTTTAATTTTCAGGTTTTCCTGGAGAAATCAGCAGCATTCACATAGTCATCACTTAGGGTACTTCAGTCTCTTGGTTGTGTAAACTTGCAATACGTCAACAAATACAACAATATATGTAGAAAATAGCTTTTAAAATAATAGAATATGGCATGGCTTGCTGTATGTCTACTCCTTCAAAGTAAACTTTTTTTTGTTGAACTAGTCAAGTTATACCTGTACAAGATCCTTACGTTGTCCAGTTTTCTTTCTAACTGCTGATTTGTAGCTTAATTTAGATGATTGAACTATTTTTTAATGTAGGTGATTGAGCTACCTTTTGATTTAGAAGAAAAACCTTCTCCTGTGTCAAAATTCTGTGGAGTGGTTCGGCTGCTGTGCTGGTATTGTCACCCTTTAGATGTTTTGAATGCCTGACATTTGAAATTCGGTCCTTCTGGCTGCAGGGTTTAAAACCCTTCTCCACCCTTTCCTTCCCTTCATATGACTTGTCTGTGTAGCACAGACTATGTCACTGTTTTTCTTGGTTGGCTTTTTTTTTTTTTTCCCATGGGCACGATTAGGTTCTCAGCTAACGTCATGCTTCAAGATATTATGCAAATAATACGAATAGAAACACCTGTGACCAGTTTAATATGCCATGAAATGCAGGACTTAGGTGTGAAGGGAACTTACAAGAAGATAAGTAGGGTTTTCAGTGATGTACCGGATTAATTGCTTCTGTTCAATTGTAAGGTGTAATCACTGGCTGCCTCCTTAATACTGAGTTACTTGAACCTAGGTCAGAATTAAATAGATCCTAATGTGAGCTGAGTGCCATATAGGACGATGAAAGCCTGCCACCTGATCTTTAGTCTTCCACATAAAGCGTTTTCTTCTATAGCTCAAGACCAAAAATGTTTACAATCAAAGCTGAATTTACAAAAAGGCAATAATTTAATAAAATATATACTTCTGATTTTGGTTTTTTTTTGTCTTAATTCTTTTTAATGTTCACTGCTGGTCTGAGAGGCTCTTAAATGTTTGTTGCTCCTTGCTGTTAAGTATTTCTATAAACATTCAAGATAAACTCCAAAGGCAACTACATTGAAAAATTGGACTTGTTCCCAAACATATTATTTTTTTTGTCCTTTTGTGAAGTCTGCAGTAGTTGGTCAGGAATGCTTTGTGAAATCAGATGGTTCTAAGGCTCCCAGCCTCTTAAGTATAGGGAGAGTTTAAGTATAAATATAGCCATGACTTTTGAGAAACGTGACAGATTCAATAAATGTGATTTTAAATATAATTTTAGGTAACATCTGTTGTGCTATGGTTTAGGTTACAGATTGTTTCAGCTGGAAACACTTCTTGAAACCAGCACAACATTTTTCTTTCTAACCAGTTGTTCTGAATAATCAGAAATAAGAAGTTTGGTCCCTCTGTGTACGCTAACAAAGTATTTAGCCGGTCAGATGCCAGTCTGGACCTTGCTGCTCCATCCGAAATGTGGTGGGACGTGATTTAGGTCAGGGCTTCTCTCAATGCAAGCTTCTGCCTCCTGAAAGGCTTCCAGGGAAGTCCAGTTATTGTTAGTTGAAGCTGAAATAGGCAGCACCAGCCCCATTTATATTCAAAGAGCTGATTGTGAAACATCTCAGAGATCCATATTGTTGCTGTTTTACAGATATGAATTTAGATAATTGCTGAAGATTGCACAGATTTAGTGGCAAAATGTAAGAATAATATTTGATGTTACACAAATTTTGCCTCTGGCTGTTGATATCAGAACAGAGAAAAGCTTTTTTTCCTTTTATTAGCTGTGACCATCCCTGATCACAAGCCTGGTATCACCACCATACCTGTCCTGAGAGAAATACCTGCCCACACAGGTTAGGGTTAATCATGGCATGTAAATCCACTTATTAATGATAATATTGGGCATAAGGGCTTCTAGGGATGTATCATTTTGACTTGCAAGAACTTGTTAACATATATGCTGTTGATACTCTGTTTTTCCAGCGTTTGGGCTTGCTGCTCAGACCAAGGAGGCTGGCTGGGAGGTTACTGTCACACAGACCAAGAAGCAAGTTATTAAATCTTAAGCATATGGCAAAAAATTCAAAGGGATGTCCTACTGTAAATTAGTATTTATGAATGCTACAGCTGAGGAAGAAAAATGAAAATATCGCCTTGCAGTTAGATAGTTGGCATCCTATTTTAAAACCATGTTGATTGACCCTAGTGTGCTTCTGGGATTATTTAGCACATGTGCAACTTCAGTCAGAGCTTTTTGCAGTATTTTATATTTTCATAAAAGTGGCTGTGCCTGGTTTTGTGTTTCAGGTTCTCTGGCACCTGGACATATTTCGCCGCAGTTTCCGGCAAATCACAACGCACAAATGTATGGGTGATTCTTGCATCTTCTGTGCTCTTAAGGTAAAAGTTTGTCATAAATTAAAACCATTTTTTAAAAAAAACTGAACAGAAATATTTCTGATATTTGATTAGTATGTGTTATCAAATTTGCATCTGTAAATTTGTCAAAGGTAAATCTGGCCCAAGACACTCTTAGTACTGGCTTTAAAGTGTATTCACGCCAATAAATTGTGAGAATACTGTAGGTAGTTCCAGGTGCAAGGACTCTTGTCAATGGAGTGTGGACCATTGTGGACCTCCGTGCTGTTTGGAAGATGAGTTCAACCAGTAAAAAAAATCAGTTTACTTTGTTTCTTCTAATTTATCATGTGGTTTATAGATGTCATACTTTATACAGTTAGTATGATCATCAGAAATTACCTTTTCTACAGAACTGCATGAAATGTCAGGATACAGGAGGCTACTTAGCTTTAAGTCTCTCTGCTCAAAACGGTTGATTATGTAAGACAAATAGGTATTTTCTACCATAAATATTGATGTCTGCATTATATGTCTCAGCTCTTTGTGGTCCATGTTTTTAAAAAAACCCCATCAATTCTATTTGTAGATGCAGCTACAATAACTGACTGTCATAGATGCTGCCTGGACAGTCAGATCTAGATGCCAGATCTGATTCTGAGTACAGTTACGTCCTTCAGTAAATTGTGCAATCTTACATCATTTGTCTCTACCTATTAATTTTCAGCGCTTCTGGGGTTTTGTGCCCTCCTTTCTAAGTTTTGCTAATTCAGACCCACGGCTCCCTCTAACCTTGTGGGAGACATAGTTGTAATGCTCTAATCTTCCTGAGCAGTGAATTTTTTTTATGAGGTTGGGACTGAGACGTTTTCTTTGATCACAAATAGGTTGTAAAAATCTAACTAAACATTTAAATTCCTTGTGGGAGAATTTATTGTGTCGTGATTTCTGTGTGCGGTAATGAAGAGGACAGACAGCGTGTCTTAGAAATATGGCAAAATAGAGAGTGCAAGGTTTAAATTAAGATCATCTGAAGTTCACAGGCAGTGTTTGTAGTATAATAGCTGTCTTGCTACTGTTAAGTGACTTTACAGGCTTAAAATGAGTTATCTAGTGAGTCTTTGGGCTGCTGTTGAGGGGTTTTCCGTTGCAGAAGAACAGTTAAGAGGAGTGCTATTAAGGCATGTAAGAAGATAAGTCATTTCCTTCTGAAGGGGAATTTGTCTCAAGACATATCTATTCAAAGGATGAGACAGGATGGTATTTACAGCAGTGTCATCAAAAGAAGATACAACGGTGGGTTAGGAGCAAGATAGCACATCCAAAGTGAGAAATAGAGCTACCCAGACAAAGAAATGACGGAGTATTGAATCTCTCTCCCTTATAGGGAAGTGGCGAGACCTTAGGCATGATCTGGTTTGCGTTCATTAAGTTCAGTGGGATGAATGATCTGAAGCTAATTCTTGGATCATGCCCTTGAGTATTGCCAAGTGCTTGTTGGCATTCTTCGGTAGCCGAGATGGGGACAGAAAGAAAAGGATTTAGGAAGTGATCACAAATGTAAGCTCGTGCTGTTCTGGAGTTTAACCTAACAGCAAGATGTGGCAAGAAAATAACCAGGAGATCAGGCAGGTTCTGTCACTCGAATGGAAGGAGACTGGAGTTTGAGGCAGAGTTGAGAGGTTTTAGGATAAAGAGAATAAGTCTTTTTCTGTATGAGAGTACTGAAGGAGGAAGGGAAGAAAAGATGTTACAGGAAAAAGGAGAGGATGAACCTTTTGGAACTCAGGATGAAGATGCATCTGGATTAGCAGTACCAGAGGGGAAGGCACTGCACTAAGGGTGGAAGATATGACAGGATCTCTGTAACATATGTATTAAAAGCAAACATTGGGCTGAAGAGTGTTTAGTTTTGTTGATAAAACCCTTGTCTTTTGATGTCTCACTGAAGTGTGCAGTATGCTACTATAAAGTTGGAAGTGAGAGGTAGAGTGGCAGAATTCACAAATTGTGTGCCGGCATATGCTTAATTTTTTTTAAATTAATCAGCCTTTTAAAAAAAATTGCTGCTCTCTCTTCTTGCTCCCAGGTATCTGCAAGAATTTTTTTGGGGAGTGTTGTTTCCTATCTGAAGTTCTTACCAAGAACCCTTGGTGTTACAGCCCTCAGTTTCCCACAAAGCTATCCTGTTGCATCAAATCCCCAGGCAGTTTCGAAGGTTTTTAGCAAGTTTGCGTCTGGTGGTGTGCAGAATTCCTATTGCTCACAAAATGCAGTGTGCAGGAAGAAACTCTGGAGAAATGAGTGAACAAGTAAAGAACTATCTGGACAAGTATTTCTGAATATGAGCACTAACCAATAGTTGATAAAGTCAATAAGTGAATTTCAACTGGATTTAACCCAAACCAAAATGTTAGTGTGTTCTCTGTCTACAGTCTGTACTTCATGGGAAACTTCAGGGTGTTCTATTCAAGCCTATGCCAGAATCTTCAGAAAGTTTACAGACAGTTTGTTAGAATTTATAGAACTGTTTTACTCCTGGTTTCCCTTATGTTGATAAAACAGCTCACAATTTTATGGTTTTCTCTGGGTGATATTATGACAAGTTTCCACCTTTATTAACTTGTGTAATATGTCAATGCGTGTACATAAAGATTTGAAAATTTCCCCTCGTGTTTATGTTGTTACCAAGTAAAATAGTGTCGTAAAGGTGAGTAATAAGGAGTGTCACTTAATGCTAAGTGAAACTGGGGATGAAAACCTCTGTTTACACTCCCAAAAAGCCCAAGCACCAGAAGCACAGGCTGTTTTGCTTGCACACAACTGAAAAGGTGGGGATACTAAATGATAAAGGCACATGAAAAGGATAGCCCCATCAGTGGAGACGATCACATTCATCTTGATAAATTTCAGGGTTGGGGGGGGAAAACCGTTTAAGGTATTTACTTGTTCTCTGCTGCCCTCTGGATCAGTGTTCTCAAAGTGCTCTTTTTTTTCCCCTGTGTAAAAGTCTGGTTGTCTGGCACATCCTATGTGTAAACTCACCTGTTGTGACAAATGGGTTAATGGGCTTAATATGTACCTAATAAATCACCAAGAACACGTTTGTGTCTCAGTGCAGCAGGATCGTCCCTTCCTTTCCTTTCCCTTCCCTGCTCATCTCTTCCCCAGCCTTCCCGTCTGCTCTGGAAGCCTTTAATGTTGTCCTGCCAGGGGAACAGCAGCTGAGCCTCCAGGTCTTTGACATCCTCTTTCTCTTGAATCTTGCCTTAGGCGTTGCTAAGATGAGGGAGAAGATATGGCTGGATCCAGTGGGAACCCGAGAATTTGGAGCTCTAGACCATTCGAAAATCTCCCATTAGGGGCTGGGGAGAGGTAATTAGCTTTGCATGCTGTCAGGTGGATCTGCCCAAAATACCTGTCCAGGCCGAGCAAGGAGGAGTCAGGACATGTTTATGCTTCTCCAGAGCATGTTCAGACTCCAGCCTGGCCTGGGAAAAAGGAGCAATACTTGGGGTGAAGTGTCTACATCGTGTCCCCTCGCTCCAGGTTCCCGATACCTCCTGTGTTGTGCAGGGAGGGTTCATGCTCTGCCCCTACTCAGAACCGTTGCTCTAAAGGCGATGTTCTCTTCCCGCTGACTTCGGAGGATGATAGTCTTCACGAAGCTAAATTTAGCCTTTGAATAACACCAAAGGAGTTGTATGTTTTTCCACGCTTTCTTGGCTTTCTGCAACTGTTTCTAGGGATTCTGATGTCATGCACAATATTTACTGTAAATGCTCAGCCAGCTCTATAAATATTATTTATAATTTTAAATTATTTTTTTAAAAAAGGAAGGATCACAGGGCAGTCATGTCATACCTGATAGCAAATCCCATTTTATTTGTACACCACGTTGAAGACAGCCGTTTCACCAATTCTTGAAGTGATTTTAAAACTTGCCGTGCCACCCGGCAATGTTCATGGGGCTACAAAATGAACCTTGAAATCATTCCAGATGTGCATTCATTGGTTATTTTGAAGGAACCTCGCATCAATGGCTATAAAAAGACAAGGGCGAGCTGCAGACTCTGTGCTGGAATCCCAAACACAGTTCCTTAAGATGTGACGTTATTTAAGTGGGTTTTTTTCAGTACACAAGCTGTCCTTACCGCTGTATGGTTTGCCTGCCCTAACACTGGAACAGCTTTTTTGATTTATTATTAATGTTGAAGTCTACTGTGTTCTGTTTTATTTTCCTTTTTTCTAGAGCATGGCTTTGCTTTGGTGTTTGTTTATCACAGCTGGAAGAGGGCAGGAAGGGGGAAATCCGTCCACTGTACTGAGCATGCCACAGAGAGTTTGTTCTCCTTCCAGGGATTGTACTGGGAGCTCCATAGTGCCAGGATATAGGACAGAGTGTTTTTTGTAGTTTGCAAAGAAGAATGCTCTATTGATTGATAAATTCCAGTAGGGCTGGTCTGTTCTGTAATTCAGTCATGTGCAACAAAAGCAGGAAGAGTGGGAATTTTCTCTGTAGAAATTATGTTGTTTTCTAAGGTGAAAATTGGAAACAATAGGGTATTAGGAGGCTTTAAAGAAGTGGAATGACTATAGTTTCGTGGTTCTGATTAGCCAGTTGAGTGAGATGGAGGGTTTTATTATGAATGCTCATTACGTGATTGAGACAGTAATAGGTTGGTTGCAAAGATTTCATCTTGTTTTGTGCTTTTTCCCAAAGCAGGAGAATACTTCAGTGTAAAACAGCAGCAAAAATTAAGAAAATAATAACTTTTATTGTTTAAACTTTTTTTTTTTCCCAGTTGGCACTCGCAGTTAACTGCCTGATAAATAAACTAGCAGCAAGTACAGTTTCCTGAGGTAATAAACTGGTAATTGGAGCTGCCAATAATGACTACCTCTTTTGATTTTGATAAAGCAGTTAATAAAGTGTCACCTAGTTGATGTGGACGCTCTGTGATTTGGATTTCTTTGGATTGTTTTGTTCTTTGAAAGAAATCGCGCACCACTAGAGCTGCGGCAAGATCCCCATCCAGAAGGAACATCTAAGCAGTGCTGGAAGAGAATAAGTAGTTCTCAGAAGGCTGCCAAGGACAGAACTCAAATTTACAGTGCATGGACACAGATCTGATTAAGGGGCTGTTGCCTGTTGTCTTCAGCCATCAGTTTATTCTTAGGCCAGGCTGCTTCTGCATGCTTGATTAAAAAGTCATATGTGCATGCATATCAAGTCTGGGGTTTGTTTCATCCGTATGGTTACACACACATTAGAGACGTCAATTTACTCCAAATAAATTGAGTACTTTTTTTCCTAGGAAGAAAATGGATTTCAAACGCTGTTAGAGAAAATTTGGAGCAGATCTTGTAAATTATAGAGGGATTCACAGATAATTCGGAACTCTAAAACGTTAATTCTGTGATTTACCTTAAAGAATAGTTACTCTTTTATTCTCTAACCATATGAAGAACAACTGGATTTAATGCATGGGAATTTTAGCATTCTGAAATAGAAAAGCCAGCTCTTAACTTCAAAAGTTGTATGATAAGGATTCCTTGTCTCAAAACTTAGGTTGATTTCCTCTGATGCTTTAGAAACTTTGTTGATTGCCCACACTTCCCAAACTGGGGAGATTGTTTCGGGAGAGCACTGATGCTGCAAGCCTTTGCTCTCATGAACGTCAGAAGCCCAGACCAGAAATAGAACATGAAGCTTCCAGTTACAAAGCTAGGAGAAAGTCCTACTGAGTGATAATAAGCCAAGCAAAGGCCTTACAGTAGATTTTCTGGAATGGTTAAGGAATTTCCAGATTTGGATGCCTCTCAGAGCCAGCTGGTGGAAGATCAACTGTGTAATTGTAGTTGATCTCGACTTAGTACTTGGGGAAGGACTAACTGCAGCTGGATGGACTTTGGCGATTTATTCCCCTGAAAGAACACTTGTACTTCCTAATTTCGCTGCCTCTGTTACTTTTCCAAACCTTTGGAGATCTGTAGGGAAGGAAATATGAAGGGAGATGGGCCTCTCTTGTGTATAGACCTCAGGAATGCAGCGTAACCAGAAAAATCTGGTCTGAAGAATCTCTTGCTCACGATGTTCTCTGTCTTGGTCCATAGACTTGCCAACATGCCAAGAATAGGTCATCAGTGTAGAATTCAAAGTACTGCTGCTAATTCAATATTGGTAATTGCTCAGGTTTTATCTAAAAGCTAATAGATGTTGGGGTGGGTTGTTGGTTTGTTGGTTGTTTTTTTTTTCTGTTGTGCCTCCTTGATTTTAATTACTGAAGACTGGTACAATAGGAGACACTTCCCATGTTTGTGAAGCTTTTACCAGCGTCTTCTCATATTGTTGCTGCTATTTGGGATACTCTCATTTGTGTTGGAACTCATTGAGGGTGATCATCAGTGTGGTGAATAATCTAATGGGGTTTCACTGTCTTCAAATTCAGCTGAAGAAGTTTTTGAAAGAGAACAACAAACTTTGAATGTTTCGTATTTGAAGTTCTCGTTAAGTTCCAGAAGAACTTGGAGAAAAGGTGTCATCAAAACTCCTGGGCCAGAATCAGCAGGACTTTCCTGGTCTGTTCCCAACTAGCTTTCAGTCCTGTATATAGAACAAATATGTTAGTGATTACCATTATCACTCAAGGGCAAGACCTTAATTTAAGGGGTGAGATCTGACTTAGATAAGTTAAGGTGATGAAACTGCAGGAAATGCCACACCTGTCCATCTAAAGCTGAGAGACGAGAAAGACCTGTTCTGAAGGTGAGCAAAGAACCTATCCTGGAAAATAAGGAAAAGGGAAGACAACCCCACAAACCCCCCAAAAAAACCAACCGAAAAAAAAACCCCAAGCAAAACTCAGTGAAAACCAACGCCCTGTGTTCAAAGTGCTTTTAACTGCATTTGTGGCACTTTTGGGGCTTCCTATGTGCACCGTGTTCCAATGGGCTCTAAAGTGCACTGTGCAATGACATGAGATTAAATCTTTATTAGATTAAAACGCGCAATTACTCACTGGTTCTAAGAACTTTTTTTCCTCGTCATCTTAATAAGGCTATACCATTGTGTTGTGGGGTCATTACAAATTTTAGAAAGCATTCTTCTGAATAATACTGGGATATATTACTCCTTGATTTGGCATACTGATATTTTTTGCAGAATTCTTTGATGTTACTGAATTATTTCTGTTTGGTGGTTGTGGTAGCAAATGTCACAGTTTCCTGCTGTTTAATGGAGGCTTTTTTTTTTTGTTTTTAATTGTGAAGGCTGCAGTTACGTTGTGATGCAAACAAAAAAAGTAAAATGCAGGATCTTGTGAAAAAAATAATTGGTTGTGATCATTGGGATCTCTTTTTCCTTACTGGATCTCTTTATGTTAACTAGTAGGTATGCTACAGGTAAAAGTAAAGTATGCTTTTTAAAGATGGAAATTTAAAATAAGCTTGCTTGCTTCTGCTTTTGCCTAGTTGGGAGCCTGCATTGATTCTCTGGTCCCCAGGAAGAGTGCGGAGCCGGGTCAGAGCAGTCAGTGGAGTCAAAGGGGTCCTGTCCCGCGGTTCCCTGGTCAGGTTGCCTGCCCAGGCATTAGGCGATTGCCTCAGCTTCCAGAGCTACCAAGCGAGATGGATAATAACCAGAACAAACACATTTCTAAAGCACACTCATGAATATTTTCAAGCGCTCTTAAATTATTTAAAACAAAGTGCCGAAACAGGATGGAATTATGTTTTGCTGCCTTTCTTTTTTTTTCCTGAGGTCCAATGAAATGAAAAAGCTTACTAATGAAAGATGAAACTGGCTCTGTTATCAGACTGACAAGTGGGAATCAGAGTTGTTAAGCACAGAGACTTTGTCATTCTTTATGTATGTATATGTAGAAGGCAACTGAAGAGAAGTATTGTCTGTAATTCGTGAAGTGAGACTTAGTGCCTCACCACCTTCTCTTTGTTACCACTTTTCCACGTTGTTATCTTATATTCTAATAAAGGCAGTATTAGAAGGGCATCAGCACAGAGGGCCCTCGCCTATGAATTAGCCACCATAAGCACCAACAAAATAAAAATACCAGGAGAGAGAGGTGGGCATTTTACATCTGTATTAGATAATATGTCAACGCGAGAAATTGGACCGTTCCTAGGACCATAAGTGGCAGTGGCTGGAGGTTGACTTGCTGGCTCTGCAGTGACTGCTGTCTTCTGCCCTCTTTCAGCTTCTGCAAATTAACCGGGGTTGTACAGTTTGGCAAACCTTCTCCCGCTTGACCTCCTCCTTTCCTCATTAGAAACAAATAGGAATAAAAGAAAGATTCAGTTTATTTCCAATTAACATAGATCTTCAGTATACTGGGGAGAAGCTTTCTGTAATTAAGGGAGAAAGTAATACATAAATTGACATCATTACAGATTCTCAGTATAGATTTGAAAGAAACCCAAGCTGGCAATGCTGTTTGAGGTTGGCTTTCTCCTTGTTTGACTAAGTTTAGAAGTGGAAAAGCCAAGTGGTGCAAAATTGAAGATGATCTTTCTTTTTTCCCCTCTTGAAGTAAAAGTGGAGCTTTTCTGTGATCTTTAGGGATATTGTGAGGAAAGTTTTATAGGAAAGGACAAGCGGAGTTTCAAGATTGGCACTGATGAAGATGGTTGCTTGTCATATGAGATGAGGGAGAAAGAGCAGAGTGGTGACGGAGGCAGAATGGTCTTCATGAAAAGAGCTAGAAGTTTCTGCTGAAGCTGAGGATCTTGCAGTCAGAATCCTGCTCCTGGCTTTGTAGGAGGGCACAGAGAAAGTTAAATAACTGTTCAGAAGGCTTTTTGATATCTCACATATAAACACACGCTAAAAATAGAGGTTTGATCAGTTAGAATATCAACTGAACTTTCGTGCATATAACCCAGTCTTTAATAATGTGTCTTCATAGAACTACTTGTCCTTGCAAGTGATTACACAACCTGTGAGTTGCAGTTAGGAAAATACGGGTTTATGGCCCTACATAGGAACTGTTGTGCCCTTTCCCTCCTGCATGCTAACCCCAAAATCATATAATTCTTAACCGCTTCTTGGAATTACTGGAAAGTAAATTCTTAGAGTGCAAGCAACAGGTTGTGGCTGTTCAAGGGCTAAGATGTTTGGAAAGGGTTGTTTGAAAGAGGAAAGAAGGTGGCATATTTGAGAAGAAAGCTATTGAGGTGGGAGAGAAAAAGTGAACTGGAGAGGGAGAAATAGGAACAAAAGGAAGTTTTGGTGTCTGTTGTATTTGCCTCAGGAATCAAATTTGTAGGAAGATTCAAGGGGGATTGACCCTGAGAGAAATTTAGCCCTAAGGTCCCCACCCTTCCTTGGATGCGTGAAAGGAAAGGAAGGAATACACAAAAGCTGTTATGATTTCAAAGGAGGAACATCTAGGGTTTTCTCTTATAGTCCCTGTAAAATGGAAATATTTGTGTGTTGCTTGATGAAGTTAAAGGTTTGTTGGTGGTTTTTGTTTGTTTGTTTTGGTTTTTTTTCAGATAACTTGGGCAATGTTTTGAAAATACAGTTAAGTAACTATCTTGTTGTTTTCTTGCTAGAGTATCTTCAACCAGTTTCAATGTAGCAGTGAGAAGGTCCTGCCTTCTGATGCCCTGCGCACGGCTCTTGCAAAGACCTTTCAGGATGAGCAACGCTTCCAGCTGGGCATCATGGATGATGCTGCTGAATGTTTTGTGAGTGTAACCGAAATACGGTTTGACAGGCATAGATGGAAGCCCCCTCTTCTTTGTTTTTCATTTCTCCCCACATTCCAACAGACCTTGCGTGTGGGGCTTCAAAAAGCCCACAGGGAAATCCCCAAGCTTGAAGTGAGGATCTAGTGAGGAACGAGTATTTGGTTTGAGAGTCACCACTAATGATTTTGAAATGGAAACATCAATGGTACCCGTTTTTACATTTAATTTTGCATATGTAATGCCTGCAATCTCAAGTGTGTCTTGAATATGAATTGTAAAAAAAAAAAAATTGCACTGCAAGAATGATTCCGGATTCTAGTTTTAAAGATCACTTCAAAAGACTGAGAGGACGTTTTGTTAGCCAGTTAATCTGAATTCATGTTTGCACAAACTCTACTTAAGGGAAAGTAAAAATACATAAATAAACCAAACACAACCCAACAAGGTTGTTTATAAACTGAGGTAAGCCACGCAAAAATGGATCGTCTCCACTTATTACTGTTGCTGTATTTGTAGTCCATCTGACAGCTATTTTTTTTCTAGTCTGGTTATCTCACCAGTGTGGTCGGAAGATGGCTTTTACATGAATCTCGCGTTCCTCAGTTTACCCACCTGCTTTATTTTTATACTTGAACTCTTTCCTAATTTGAGACTTGCACTATAAGAGATCGTAGAATTAGGATAAATGCATACAACTGTGTGGTTCTTCTCCTAAACTAGACTGTTGATGGGCTTATGACAACCCAAAGTATCCCGTGTTTGTAGACTACTAATATAGCGAAATAACATCGTTTAATAAGCTTGCTTATAGTGGAAGCAGATCTTACCAATAAACCCCTCAAAGTGAAATAAATTACATCATCCACAAGGGAACCCATGAACACAGTTGTGGCAAACCTTTGTATGCAGTCCAGGACTTGAACAAAGTTCTGTACATAGTAGAACACGGGAACTTTTGATATAGTTTCTTCCTTCAGAAGGCCAGTCACAGTAGCCCATCAACTACTGCCGTGGGAGTGCCCAGGGGCAGGTTTGGTAAGTTAACTGTACTGGCACAAGGACACTTAGAATGGGTACAAGTTCCTTTTTGAGGTTAAGCTTTAAGGCAGAGATAATTCCATAGCTTTTCACTTAGTTAACCTTTTCAGCCCTGAAGGCAGAGATTTAATTTAAATGGCAGAAGAGCTTAGGTTCTAAAGTTCAAGGGAAATTGTACAGGGTCAGAGCTATTTTGCCTGCTAATTAATCTTGACCTGCTTATAGGAAGCCTATAAATCATCAAGGCAGCTCATAGTGATAAAGCGTGGTGCTGGAAGAGGTGTCGGTAGATTTGTGGCACCCCCAGATTAACATTGGTAACAGTGGGAGGAGAAGGAGGTCTTTGGACTAGAACTTCTAGGAACTTGAAAAGAGATGGAGTTACGTGAAATAATATCTGGAATATGTTCGGTGCTTTTGCTTCTTGTGGAACTTACTCTGCCTTGCTATTTATTAGTTCTCCCTCTTTTTGAGAGAATGTAGCTGATTCGCCATATTTCAAAGCCCTCGTGGAATGTAGAAATTGATTTGGGTTACTCTGTGTTGATGAGGAGAATGTAGTGGCAGCTAATTTTAAAACTACAGATTTTAAAAATTCAGAGCTGCTGTGCCTCTTGCCTTTGGTCAAATCGATCGACGCTTGAGAATTGGACAGAATAATCAGTGACAGAATTTTTAGCTGTTTTGTAGATAAAATAAGTGATCATTTGACATAGCATTCTACATCAGAAGTGGTAGTGATCTTCCTTTACATCAAAGAAACGCCAGCTTCCTTGTTTACTAAGCAGCGCTCAAAAATTTGCAGGAGGCTTCTGTTTCCATAAATAACACCTATATCATTATTGCAACTGATGTGCTCTTGCGATTTATATTTCAACTGTTGTCTACGTTTGAAATGATGTAATGCTTTTATTGCTTTTTCTTCTCTCTTTGGCTAGGAAAACCTGTTAATGCGAATTCACTTCCACATTGCAGATGAGACAAAGGAGGATATTTGCACTGCACCACACTGTGTTTCCCATCAGAAGTTTGCTATGACCTTGTTTGAGCAGGTGAGGGAATGGTAAAGGCTTTATACAAGTCGCCGGTTCCCAGGCTTCATATCCTCTTTTCTAAGGCGTTGCATTGCCATGGTAAAAAAAAAGCTATAAGCAGAAGTGTTGCTGTGGAAATACCTGTTTGATCTCGTCAACGTATTGTGTTTTCTTTCTCTTCAGTGTGTTTGTACCAGCTGTGGTGCCACCTCCGACCCGTTACCTTTCATCCAGATGGTACATTATATTTCCACAACATCACTCTGGTGAGTTGAGATTTTTACAGGGGAAAGAGCTTCTCCTTTTTGTTTTTTATACTGGTATTGCAGTTTGATCTTTACCTTCACAAGATTAAATGTCCAGAACATGATTTATTCAAAGCTGGTAGAGCTTGGATAACTATGATAAAGAACATGAGGATTTAGTGGAGCAGAAACTATCAGTTTAGGCATGGATCAGTGTGTCTATGTGTTTATGATTCTGAATCCAACAACTGAAGTTGCAAGGACTAGTGTACATTTTGAAAGACCTTAATATGTGAGCAGGTGAGTTGAGAAGCAAGATAAGAAAAATCAAAACCAACTTAATGCTGAAAGGGACCTTTGGACATTTGCTCCATCCTCCTGTTCGAGCAGGGCTAACCTCAAAGCTAGATCAGGCTGCTTGGGGTGTTGTGTAGCTGAGCTTTGAAAATGTTCAAGGACAGAAATTCCGTGCCTTCTCTGAGCTTGCCTCATCCTGTTCCAGTGTTTAACTACTCATTGTGAAACATTTTTACTACAGTTTTAAATGTAAAAAGCATTGTGGATTTTAAGGTTCTTAACTTTTCATAAAATCTGAGTGAAACATATACTTAAGGTGGGTTTGTGTTCTTATTTTATTATTAAACTTGTGTTTTCTTTGCTTTCTATATATTGAAGCAATCAAGCTATTTTTATGCTGGAGAGACGAGAGAAACCCACTCCGGATATGTTTGGAGAGCTACTACAGAACGCCAGCACGATGGGAGACCTGCGAAACTGTCCGGTTAGTATCCTTAGCTTCGCTTCTTGAGGGCATAACAGGACAGAAGAGATTTAGTAGATTACACTGTAACTCACGAGCATTTTCAAGGTTTAGCACATCATAATGATAAAAAGGATAGGTAAGAGAGTTTTCTTTGGATTTTAATTCAGTACATATCAGTTACTCAATGGAGGAAGGGGAAAGCCAGATGTTGAGTGCTGCTTCGACTAGACACAAATAGTGAGACCAGGAATGGACATAGTGTTTGGGTGGAAACTAAAAATTAGTATTTTGGAGAGTTAGAAACCACAAAAAAAGGTGATGAGGGGGAATAAATTGGAAATGCTTACATTGTTCCCAGGGGATGGGCACACAGTCCATTCCTGTTCTGAGCCTGTGTCGCTGCTAGAAGCTTGTATCTTGTATTTGCTGTTTGGCTTCTCTGAGAGTTGGTGAGCATTCTAACCCTGCCATGACTGCAGTCATGCTGCTTTCATCTCATGATGAANCGGCTTCTTTGAGAGTTGGTGAGCATTCTAACCCTGGCGTTACGTGAAACTGCAGTCATGCTGCTTTCATCTCATGATGAAAGTTCTGGGATCTCACCTGAAGAAATGGAAATGATGATAAATTTTGATGCTGAATCTTTCCCTAGAAAATTTCTGGATGTTGACAGTGGGTTTGATTAGCAAGGCTTTTTAGAACAGTGTTCTCACAGTTCATCCCAGTTTCTCTGGTGGTCATTTCAGTTGAGAGTAGTGTGCTTCACCTGTAATAATAGCACGAGAAAAGATTTACTTATTTCTTGTAAAATCTTTTCAGCAGAACCATGCTGTGGCACAAACAGCAGAACTCTTGGTACCAGAGGCTGTAACCATGTGTACAAGATGGGTTGTTTTGCCTAGCTTCTGTTCAGCATCCTTTCAGTTGGAATAAATCGAACTGTTGGTCAAGCTGCTGTACCTGCATTGTATGCACCGGGGCAGGGATCATCACAGAGAACTGGGGGACTGTTGGTTTGGCTTTTTGAGTGAGGTTTGCTGTGCAGAGCGTGGGAAATAACTGACCAGAAAGTGTGGGCTATAGCTGTGAGTGATGACTGGTGTTTAACCACTTAAAAAGAATTACTGCATGCATCTAGTCGATAGTCAGAGGCTGCTAGTCTTAAAAGTTTTCTGATTTGCTATACAGTAGAAGTCTGACAGAACTGAGCTGGATTAAGTCCATCTATCATTTTAGTTAAATAATTTTCTTTTCACATAAATATAAAATGATTTTTTCATTATTTTTAATCATGAGGGCTTGATTTCTAAGCCAAGAGTTTGATACCTTGTTCTACCTTTTAATTTGAGTGTGTCCAGATCCAGTGCTTTAGATAAGCACACAAGAAGAGTTATCATCAGACTTTTTTACATATTAATTAATAGTTAGGGCAGAAAACAGCTGCATAATTGCTGCTTCGTGTAATGCTACTGTTGGATGCCTCACCAGTCATCAGTGAAGCAGCACAAGCTCTAGCAGGAATGTCTTGTGTGGCTGTTCCCTGGGGGCAGTGTAAGTATTTCCATTTTATCCCCCCCACTTTCTGTGACTTAGAACTCTGAAACATTCACTTTTGGTCTCCACTGAAACATTATTTTCTCTTTCTGGAATATTGTCAAATAGTCTCTCGCTTACCTGAGTAAAAGAAATGAAGATTTGCTTAAAAGATTGATATGAGTCCAATTATTTAATAGCCAAAGAACCAAAAATTTAATAGAAAGGCATTCTTTGTCAGTTAAATGTAGAATAATTGGTTGGATAAAACTGCTTGCCAGTACTTGCTGACCTTTTTTTTTTCCTATTTGGGAAAATTTTCTGTTGAGGCTTAGCTAATGGAGACCTGAAAGTCATAAAAGGGAAGCTTTTTATCAGGTGCCGTGTTCCCTCTGTCTTGCAGCAAACGCTGATGTTAGCTTGTAGGAAAGAAGACAGTTTGAGAGTAAGATAGGTTTGTTGTGAGGCAATCCACAGGAATGCTTGTGCTTTGAATGGCCCTTGCAAAATATATGTGAAGACAGTTGCCTTAATATTAAAACCTCACATTAAAACCTCTACATTTGTCTACAGTCCTCTACCTGTGGAAAAAAAAAAAAAGTCATTCTTCATTGCCTGGTTGCTGAGTTCGTTTCTTTCTGGTGGTTGAATTCTTCATTTTTGTCTCTCATTAGTAATTGGGACTGAAATTCTGGTGAATTTTCTAGATTGCGAGGGAGAAGAAATGCTTTATGATCTCTTCCCTGGTTGTCATGTCTGAAATGATTATATCCAATTGTGAAACTTGTCTTGGTAGAGATGAGAAACTGTTCTCTGTATGACAATGTGTGGGTTTTTTTCTGGAATCTTGCAGGAGGGGGGTACCTTTGTGACCTGTCACAGGGGGAAAGTGAGTGCTGCAAAGGGACTTTGTCATAGTTGTCATCTGCCCCCTTCCTTCCTCTCCCCCCC
>VZRU01004142.1:68902-88268 GCA_013398155.1 Pedionomus torquatus
AACTAAGCCTACTTTTGCACCATACCCGTTAATCATTATCAGTTGTATAAGGAAGAATCGGCAGCGCTCACTTTAAAGCTTGCAAGTAGCAGATAGCTTTGACAACGCTCCTCATCTGTGACATGAGAAGCTCGTATCCTAACACTGAGCATATTCTATCTCCTGTGTTTCACCACCTCCTCTTTGGAAGCTGTGCTTTTGAAACTTAAACTTGTTTAGTGCCTTGTCCTAACGTTATAATAAGAGTAGGATTATATTCGGTGTTTTGTTTTATTTAAATCCTCAGAGTAACTGTGGGGAGAAGATCCGTATTCGTCGTGTGCTGATGAACTCTCCCCAGATCATCACCATCGGCTTGGTTTGGGACTCGGACCACTCTGATCTGGCTGAGGATGTGATTCACAGTCTGGGCACTTGCCTTAAACTGGGAGATGTGAGTTTTTGTATTTTGGCACTACCCACAAACATGGTCTTTCTTATGGTAGTCTATAGTAGCAAATACAGAGAAATAAGAAGTCACCACCTTTTTGGTTTCCTTAAATAGAGGAATTGAGGGCAGATCCAAGGATCTGACCTGTTTTTCAATGCTTCTCAAAAACCTGTGAAAGTGCTAGTGTAACTACATATTCTCAAATTTCTGAAATGCCTGAAAGTTAAAAATTACTCCAGGAAACAGCTTGTCTGTATCAAAAGTGGATAGGAAAATCTGGATTCTAGGGCTTGTGGCATTTCTATGAAAACGCATATGTACTCCTTCATTTTGAAGATCCGAGTTTATTTCTATTTCTTCTGAAGGCAAAATGTTGTTTGGAGGGATGTTGTGGTTTTGGCTTTTCTCCTGACCTCTTTAAATCTTCTATTTGCTGAAGTGTGTCATCATAACACTTAAGAGTTATTTATCTGAGAGCCACATCTCTGAGAGGTGATGGATGGTGCTGTGTGACTGAACAGTCCATTAAATTAAATAAAATAATGTTTGGGATCCGGTGATTTGTCTCTTCGAGCATTCGCTTACTCTACATTGGCCGATGCTTTAGGCCTGAATTATTGGTATACCAAATTGTAGCTGTGTCTTATTGTAGCATTGAAGTACTCCATTGAAGTAATTAAAATATCTATGTACACATGCATATGTGTGTGTGTATGTATGCATAAATGTATTGGCTGGTGTACAGTGGACCAAAATTAGTGCAAGTTAATGGAAATGTGGTTATGAAACAGTAAAGCAGTAATGCACTAAAAACTGAGTCCTGTGCATTTTTAAGTAAAATGTGGTCAATTAAATAGAAAACAATTTTTACTCTGCTGTGAATTCTTTTGACCCACTAGTGTCTTCAGTTCATCTTTTATGTGCTGTTGTCATAAATTTGTCTTTGCTTAAATCAGAATAAATGCCAGCTGTTCACTGTCAGAACCCCTTTGTTTCCACAAAGCAGAGGAATGAATGTTTTAAGCAGTATTTGATATAATCAGCAAGCGTGACACAAAAAATACCAATTTTCAGAAGAGAACCACACCTCAAATTCTGAAAAGAGAAGGTATCATTGTTGTAGATGTCTTCCTGAAAGCACAGCCCCAGTCTCTGAGACTGACTCAGTTCTTGAGCATCTGCTGAGTTGGTAGGAGTCTCTTGCTGGTCTGGGTCGCTGGGTTTACTCAGCTATCTCTTAATTACTGAAGTATTTATTGCCTTGTTTTCTCTCTTTTGAAGTAAAAACCTGACACCTCTCTGTAGTGCTTTGAGGTCTTCAAACGTAAAGCAGGATATAAAATTCTAGGCACTTTATTAATTTCTTTCATTTTATTTTTTTTTTTACCTCCCCTCTTGAAGCTCTTCTTCAGAGTAACTGATGACAGAGCAAAACACTCAGAGCTGTATTTGGTGGGAATGATCTGTTACTATGGAAAACACTACTCCACCTTCTTCTTCCAAACTAAAATCCGCAAGTGGATGTATTTTGATGATGCTCACGTCAAAGAGGTGAGAAAATAGTGTTTAGAAAAATAATGTTTGAAATTTGTCAGCTACCTGTGTGTAGATCTATACTGTTTCTACAGATTTTGAGAAATTTTAGCTATTTTTCCACTCGAGATCCATGGCTCTGCTCAGAAAAGGGAGCAGCAAAGTAAAGCACTTTCATTAAAACATACCAGAGGTCTCAGAAGCCCCATTCTCCATTCTGTTCTCTTGGCTGCCGGGTCTGCTTTTATGCTGTTGTTTCAAAACCCTCAGTTTGCTTGTGCATACAGTGAACATGCATCTTTTCCCTTGCTGACAAGCAGTATAGCTATTTAGTGCCTGCTTTTTGGGTTCTTTGTCGAGGTATCTAGATGCCAGTCTTCCCTAGCGGCCAACGACAAATTTTCTGCTTCTTCTGTTAGTGCTTTTTTCCACATCTCCCTCCCCCCAGTGTTTTCATGAAGCACAGGGTCCTTAGCATTGAAGATACCAGTGCTGGGATCTTGGCTCACCGTTACTACATCCCATTCGTTTGGTTGGCATTATCTCCCACCGTTGTCCTTTTATTCTTTCTAGTCATGGAAGCACAAAGATGAGAGAGGAATATTTTCTCCTGTAGTCACGCCAAGCGCAGTCTCAAAGGGAAAACTCTAATCCTTGCATTTCTTCACAGTCACATTTCTCTGCAGCAAAACTTTTGCCAAGGAGTAGGTACTGCAGTGCTTTAGTAGAACACTCAGGTACAGAGCATAGTTGTTGGAATAGACATTCAGGGTATTAGGTGAAAGTAGGTGGGGAAGATTTCTGAGGTTAACATTATTATTTGAATTACTGCCCATCCTGTTATAAAAAGGCTTGCAGCGGTTCTGTAACAGCTGAAATACTGACACACTAAAGTGGTTAGCTTTGATTTGAATTTGCTGTCGTGCTGTTCATGTCTTTTAGTGTCTATTTTGTGTATGTGGATAGATGGATTAAGAAATTTTTTAATTTTTTTTTGACTGATACAAAGTTAGAACATTTCAGAGGATGAAAAGCTTTTTATGCTCAAAAAAAAATATATATCTGAATGGGAAGGATTACTTTTGTAGTGCTATTTTTAGCAGAAATTGTAATTTGTTTAGCCATAAGATGGTGAATACCTCGATTTTAGTTGGGTTTGGTTCTAGAGGTTTCATGGTGAGTCCAGTTCAGCGTTGGGTCTAAAAGGAGTTAAAGAATGTCAGTGGAAAATCAAACTCTGAAGAAGTACAAGGGGGGGAAAAAAAGGGAACTTTGAGAAATTATGTCAGAAATCCATTCTTGTGCATTTTTTTAAATCGTTGTTGTCTATTCAGATTGGTCCAAAGTGGAAAGATGTTGTGACGAAGTGCATTAAGGGTCACTACCAGCCTTTGCTGCTGCTGTACGCAGATCCCAGGGGAACTCCAGTGTCAACACAAGACTTGCCCCCTCAAGTGGATTTACAGCAATACAGCAGGACTTGCTACGACAGTGAAGACTCGGGTAAGCAGTCTGGGCTATATTTCTTATATCTTTATGCTATAATGTTGTGTTGAAAAGGTTTTTCTTCTGTTTTGGCTGTGTTTTTGTTAGCAGGGGTCCTTGTTGCTAGTCAAAGCTGATCTGGAATACTGGAGAGGACTTCTAGGGTTTCACCTTTGTTGAACCTCTGTCTCAGTCCAAGTCTTTGTTGATTGTTTGGGTTGTAACTTTTTCCAGTAAGGTTTGGAGAAAAACTTGAAAATAAAAAAAAGTGTAGGACCTTTTGTGGCATGAACATGGAGAGGAACAATAACGGATGACTTTAATGGCTGAGTTCATAAATCCATCAGCAGTTTTAACAGGAAGGGACCAAGACGAGAGATGCACGAAGACATAAAAATTAAAGGAAGCTGCAGAATTAAACTCAGAAGGGAAAAGAAATATTGAGGAAATGTCATAAATTAGTTCTTTGCTAGGATGGGGAAGGGAGGTGGGGGAAGGAGAATAAATAAAATTTTATTTAAAGAAAAAAAAAATAGACAGAAACAGCACAGCCTCTATCTTCAACCTTTGGCTTGTCTTTTACTTGCATCATTGGGAACGAGGCCTCATTTAAAGAGGAATAGGTAAATTTGGAGTAAGATACACAGTTGCAATCCAGATAGGGTGAAAATAAAAACTTGCTCTGAGTTTATATTATAATGGCTTTGCAAAAAAAGGTTGTTTCTAATTTTGGCTGTTTGCAGAGAATATCCTGAATGAGAGATGGGTTTATAGGTTGCCAAGAACAGCAGGGCAAGACTCAAACCAGAAATAAAACCTTTCTTCCAGGATTTTAACCTATTTATACAACTGTAATTCCAAGAATATTTTATGGTTTTCCTGTCTAGTAGCTAACTTTATGCTTCCTGGTCAATGTATCTGTAGAGAACATCTGTTGTCTCCTTATTTATGTGTTGGCAATCTACTAGTGATGAAGTAAATCTCCAACTCCTCTTGGAACTAAATGTAAATAAAACTACTGGTAAGACGACCTTCACTTCTCACTTGACAAGATGCCTTACGATTTATAAACCTATCTTCCTGTTCTGAAAAAAATGGGAAGTCTGGAGGAGGGAGAGGAGGGCCTTTGGTGCTATGTATCAGTTGTGAACCGTTCTACAAGGTTCAGGTCAATATGTGCTGTAAACTTGCTTTGCTGTTCTGCTGGTTGATCTCCAGGAAATACATAGATAACCCTTCTGCTCATTGTCTCTGCAGTGTCTAATATTATTGTGTTGGAAAATGATTTCAGGAAGCTGAATGCAAAAAGATATGTATAAAGATGTTTCCTTTCAGATAAAATTCAGAAGGTTATAGTGAACAACCTACTCTTTCATTTCAAAACCACTTGGTGAGTCCTCAAGGCTTACTCCTGTGGTCTGCGGTGTTCAACACTGATACCAAGCTCTTGAGAAAATTTGAGATACTCTAGGTTGAAGTACCAGGAGAAATCATACCTTACGTTTTCCTGTCAAATAGAAGTGGAGTAAATTTCCAATCTTGTTAATATCTTGAGTTTTCTACCCCAATATACCTTTTCCAAAATGGCTTTTTTGCCTCTCTAAGTGTAGCTACAGCTTCTTCTGGATTCCTCAGTGATACACACATTCCGTAATTCAGAAATGAGCAGAGATAGCTTTTTCTTAAGTTGTTAATATTGTTCCTGAACTTTTGTTAAGGGAATCTGATAGATGCATCTAATCACGTGAAGATCTGATACTACACATTATGGATTGTCAAAGATGCTGGTATGAAATGTTGTGAAGCCGAGTGCAAACAACTCCTAATTTTCTGTAACCTTCAGTTTACAAATTGTTTTTTAGTACTCAGTTCCACAGCACTGATTCCTGTTGCCTATATTGATCTTTCTTTCTGTGACTGTCATCTCCATTAGCAGCTGTATTTTACATTTTTTTAGACCAGTAAGATTTTTAACCAGTAAGGAGGTGGGGGGAAGTTTCAGGCTTCAGAAGTTGCTAGGCACCTTTAAATACAACATCAGCTGCAGGGTTTGCTCTCACTGAAGATGTGAAGTGCCCTCAGGCTGTTCGTGATTAAACGTGAGAATGACTTTTTTCTTGAATATCTCTTTAATTTATCCACTGAGAAATGAGTATGAAATGAATATCTTGTATATTCAGGACTGTATGCATCACATATAAAATGGCCAACAGTCTTTTAAGTGGTTCAGATTTTTACTTTTATGTACTGAAAGTGGTGGGAGAAGGTTGACTTTTCCTCCTCTCTTAATTAGTTTAGGAACTGCTGAAGTTGAATAATGATCTCTATCCATTTAAGTGTCCCACTTGTGCAGGGCATCATGCAAAAGAGGGGGTTACTTTGCTTTAGTTAATACAATTTCAATATAAAGTTTTACTAGATAAGCTTTTGATTCATAATAGATGATGTGTTAATTATAATAACTTGTGATGCTTTTATTACCCTTATTAAAATTTTGTACTTGGCTAATTTTTTAACTTTGACTTCCCCTGAAGTGGTGTATTTCATATTTTAATTACACTTGACAGCATCAAAAATTAATGAAAAGTAGTTTCAGTGTGGTACCAATGTGCACTCTCAGTCCAATGGACGTAGTTTAATTTTGCGTAATAAAAGAATTTGATTACTATGGGGTTATCAAAGAGAATGAAATAAAGATTCACAGAAGAAATGTCACTGTGCCCCCTTCCAAGGAAGAGGACCTTTCCCATAAGCTCTGGCATCCTGAAGTCTGAGTCTGTATGTTTGGCACTCTGTTTTTCTGTGTGGTTTCCTCCGTTTACTTTTTTTAGCTTCTCCTGACTTTTAGAATAGCCCCAAAAGACTGAAATTTGACATTGCTTCCTTCCTTCCTTAGGGAGAGAGCCTTCCATCTCAAGTGATACCAGGACAGATTCCTCTACAGACAGCTATCCCTATAAACAGGCGCACTACGAGTCTGTGGTCAGTCACTTCTCCTCTGACTCGCAGGGGACCGTCATCTACAACGTGGAGAACGATGCAGCTTCACAAAGCAGCAGGGACACAGGTAGCGCATACCATTATATCTGTGTGATCATTGCCATTAAATATGATGATTGCAGTGGATTCCAGTGAAAAATACCTATATATATATATCTACAGCCTATAACAGAATAGTGAACGGTCTTTAGTATCCTAAATGTTTTTGGTTTGTAGTGAACCATTTGCGTTCACAAAAAATAAGCACAATTTTAAATGTCTTGTTGGCTTCTGTAGACTTGTATCTAGCCAGACAAACATTTACAGGCATGTTTTCCACAATCCTACCTGCTCTCTTTGTTCTGTAATTCTCTAAGTGGGAGTCTGTACAGTACCATTGTACGGTTTTGGTAAGTGTTGTGTTGTGCTACTTACTCATCTACGGGCAGTTACTTCATTTCAGGAGTTGCAGCTGTCTGGGAAAGGTTCTTTCATCACCAGAATCTCTCATACTTGGGACTTTCTATGTAAGTGGGTGTTGGTAGTACTTACTGCATCAGGGAAGAGTGTAAGATGATTTCCTGCCTGTGCCAGGGAAGCAAGTTAAGTAAGAATCTGCAGTGAGAAGACAATCTGTATCTGTGTTCCTTCGGGCAGCTGAACAGTCTGTCTGAACACTCCTTAGTTGAAAAGAGGTTAACTGGAAGTCTGAAGCCTGAGATCTCCTCTATTATTCATGCCCAGTGACCCCAGTCAGCCTGTTTCTGCATACAGTAACTTCTGACATAGAATCACATAGAATGGTTAGAGTTGGAAGGGACCTTGAAGATCATTGAGTTCCAACCCCCCTGCCATGGGCAGGGACACCTCCCACTAGACCAGGTTGCTCAAAGCCACATCAAGCCTGGCCTTAAATACTTCCAGGGATGGGGCAGCCACAACTTCTCTGGGCAACCTGTTCAGTCACATCACTTCTGACTCTTTGATGTGCCAGAGTGTCAACAGCTGTCGTACCACTTTGTCCTTTGAGTTGCAAAATAGTTACTCTCTTGTATTATGACAATATATCTGTATTTGGTTCATTTGAAACAATCTGTGGTACAAATATTTTTCACCTCAAAATCGAGATAAAATGTTTCAAGCCGGTTGTCTTCAGTTCTCTTCCGTTCTTCCTCAGAGGCCCAAGTATCTGCAACCCATGGTTTCAGAGAGCCCGATGCTACTTTTAACATTTTAGCAAATACTTGATGCTGCAGGTTCCAGTCATAGTCCTGGGTAGAGTGTGAGAAAGAAGGGAAAGTTGGAGTGGAATTTGCGTGATGAGGAAGCAAAATTTACGTTAATCTTCAGAGCATGAAGAAGACAAAATTGAAAATGCTGGTGAAATATTGTCGATGCAGTCTCCAAAAGCAGCGCAGAGTTTATTGGGTTAGGTTCCTCCCTGCAAAACTTGCCACGCAGAAGTCAGCAGGAAAGGGAGGGCAAGGGGGATGGTTGAGAACATGTAAGCATGAAGTTCAGCATGTAACTTTTTGTTCTGTCATTTTGAGTGACTTTGTCCTTTTCTTTTTCTTTCTTCTCCTACTGATTCTATCCTGTGTTATTCCCTTCAGCTTAGCCTGTCTCGCCACCCAAATTCAGTTGTCCTCATCTTCCCTGATTCAGCCTTTGCTGTAGTCAGTCTGTCCCCTTAGCTAGCCACCTGTCTGGGCATTTCCCCTTTTATCTTACCTACCCAAAACCTTTCCAAAATAGTCAGTCTGCCAACTCATACAACCGCTCAGTCATCAAATGCTGATCCGTGGGGCTATAAAGAAGCCATCCACATTGACCTGCCAACTGAATCGTTCTGGGCAAGAGCAGGATTCTTCATTTAATGGCCCTTTACCCACTACTCCAGCCCAGAAAGCTATGGACCCATATCCCACATCATTCTCCGGGGAAGGACCACCATTGGGTCGTATGACCTCAGGCACCGGGTACTTCAGGATGGGGACACGAAGAGTGGCTGCATAAGCCCTCTCTTGTTCCTACCAACCTGTGCTGCTGAGAAAAATGTGCGTATTCTGGCTGCCCTGTTCATGCAACTGAGATTTCAGTGGGAGGGAGCAGGGGGTGTCCTGTCTTAACCTGTTTGACTTCATTCTCTTCTGTAACACAGACACACACAACCCCTACAAAACCAAACTTTCCCTTTGAATATCACTGTGTGCTTATGAAGCCATCCCACCTCTGGAGCATGAGGTATTTTAGTATTAACTCAGCGAGGGACACCTTTTAAGTATATGATTGGGCGCTCAGAAATCCTGGCTTGTTATTTTAGTGAGTTTAATAAAAAGAAAAGAGTAAAGTATTAGCTAATATCATTGGGATTCTTCTAGAAGGTCCAAGTAAAGATGGTCAGGCCTGTATCTTGCAAACTTCCCATTAGCGTCTCCTCCGTGGCTATTAATTTTTTTTCTTTTTTTGTGAAAGGAGGAGCAAATATGTATGCAAAACTTGCAGCCTTCATTCTGTGAGGCTGTTAGGCTCTAACCATAAGGAGTCTACGCAGACCGTAAGCTAGCTGCAGTAGCACGAAATACCTTTAAGTAGTTTCTGTTGAGGTACTTGAAGGGCACTAACCAAGCACGCCCTGTCAGATTGAAAGAACTCTGGGAGGAAGAAGGTTGGACTAGAGAAACTGTACACTCTGAAGCAAAACAAACGTCTTCTAGCTCAAAGGGAGCCGCTAAAAGGTATAAGATAGAACTGTCCTTCCAGTCCCTCAGAGATGTGTCACAGCCTGTGCTGTGAAGGAAGAACGAAATTCTCCCAAAACACTGGCTCATGCTCGATCACCTAAATGCTGCACATCTTCTGTTTCTATCTTTGCTGCATTTCTCTTTTACTTCCTTAATTTCTTGTCTTTTGTATTATCGGCTTGTTTCTAAAGAATTTATCCACAAAATCGCTCTCCACTTTGCAAATGAATAGAAATGTGAGTCTTGTGTAGCTCGTTTTTTGTTGTTTGGATTCCTTCCCACTCATTTATTGTAGTATCTTTGTAGCAATTATAGTTGAAGTGAATTATTTTTTTCAGCTGTCGAAGGTACAATTTTACGTGTAAAATCCGCTTTAAATGTTGTTGATTTTTATGTTAATTTCTAGAGGAGGGGGAAGGCTCAGAACAGCCAGCTATGTGGTCTGGGGCTGTTAACCCACCACTGGGTAGCAGGGATTTTCCTATCCTCCTATGCAAGGTGAAAGTGGGTGATACGAAGGCTAGAGAAAAAGTCTTTGTAGCTTATTCATAAATTCCCTTCTTATCCCGCATCTCTGCTTGGGACTGCTCACGTGAGTAAAGCCACGCGTGTGTTTGTGCTTGCAGGTTTAGGACTGTGAATGTGTGAGAACCCTCAAATTAAGAAAAGGCAATACAGGAGACCCGAGTCAAATATTCTTAATTCCCATTTGATGTGAAGAAACGGGGGATAAATTGTGTGCAAGGGAAAATATTCGCGCTCAGACACATGAGCTGTAGCCGGGGAACGTTGCTGTGTGTCGGCTGATCCATGCTGATGGTTTTGTGTGCGTGCTCTTAGCTTGTGGCAGATGTGAATTAGCTGCCTTAGCCCCTGAGAGCCAACTCAGGCTCCTTCACTGTAGACTAAGCTAACGGAGATTATTTAGTTTATGCTACAGGCGAAGAGAGTGCAGATGGATAGTTAGTGCAGAGCAGCTGATGATGTGCAGTAATTTATTATTACGCAGTAACTCGTTCATGTGTTTGAGTCTTCATTCAACAGAGTGATGCCAAGCAAGCTGTCCTCAGGAGCTTTTGTGTTCATCGCCATTAAAACTGAAAAAGTATTCAGACAGCAAGAAAGGTGGTGTCCTTAGATTATTAGGAGACAAGGCAGAATCAACTTTTTCCTCTCCCTGTGGATGAGCTCTCATTATCCAGAGTCATTGGCGGGGCTGTATTGCTCTTTTCTAACCTTAAAACCAGAATATCCTCCCCAAGACAAAACCAAAAACTTTTGGATACAAAAACTTACCCAAGTCTGCCAGTTAGGGTTGGAGCCTCCGCAGCTCCCCAGGAACAGGAGAGCTCTGCTGCTCTTAGCGCGCAGAACACTCGGTCCGAAGGCTCTTGTCATCTCAACTGCGTTCTTCTGTCCTTCTAGGGCACCTGACTGACAGCGAGTGCAATCAGAGGCTTGTTTCCAAAAAGAACTCGCTGGCAGATCGCAAGAGGAGCTCTAGCCGGTCTCGGCGAAAAGGAGATGAGGCTCAGTCCTCAGGATACCATAGTGAAGGCAAGAGAATGTTCCTTTATTTCAATTATCATTGCTCTTCCTGCACGTTTCTAAGATCCTCGGTGTGTATGTGCATTTCCCTCCTTGTTTCTTACATCTTTTTCTGTATTTTGTCCTGTCTTTGCTTTTTTTTGTGCGTTTGGGAGGTGTTGGTTGGGTTGTTTTTTTCTATTTTGTTGGGGGTTTTTTGGTTTTGTTTTTACTTTTCAAAGTCTACCAGTAAGGCTGCTGGTTTCATCTGAAGTTATTTTTGTGGCTTTTGCTGTCTCTATAAACTGCAGGAGAAACCTTGAAGGAGAAACAAGCCCCCAGAACTGCCCCCAAACCACCCAGCAGCACCAGCAGGCTGAGGGAATTTAAAGAGACAGTGAGCAATATGATCCACAGCAGACCACAGCAGATTTCTCAAACCATCCAGAATTTCCCTCGAGGAGGGAGTAGTGTGGATCAGGCAGAAACACGACCCTCAAAAAGCCTCTCTGCGCACTCTCGAGACTGGGAAGTGGAGAGTACCAGTAGCGAGTCCAAATCCAGTTCGTCCAGCAGGTACCGGCCAACCTGGAGACCCAAAAGAGAGTCTCTGAATATAGACAGCATCTTCAGTAAAGACAAGAGGAAACATTGTGGCTACACTCAGCTTAGCCCCTTCTCTGAAGAAGCAGGTAAGAGTTGGAGAAGAAGGATTTCTTTCAGAAGGTGTGGAATTTATAACAATCCACTGTCCACTTTTGTTGAAGCAGGAAGGTGAAATTTTGAAATTTTAGGGCAGTGGCGAGTCATGTCTTTGAAGGCTGGGGTTTGGGGGGCTATTTATGTTGTGTGAATGGTATTTGGGTTTGCTTTCCGCGTGCTAAATTTCACATGTAAGGAAGTACTAAGGGAAACACTAACGTCTGTGCTGCTTAAATGAGCACAGGGCTAGAGTGCTAAGTGTCTGGAAGTTCATCCCTTGGAATGGCCTTTTGGATTGGTTTGTTCTTTTTCTCTGGCTCAACACAGTATATTTTTATACACCAAATGTCTTGTGTGTCAGTGCTGAGTTCTTGTTGGAGGATAAGAGCCTACCAGCCAGTGAGGGTTTGTCTGGGACCATTTTGCACTGTACCAGCTATGCAGTTTTAATGTAGAGACTTTGTCCTCAGCTTTGCTTTTTTTTAAAGTAATAAAATCTGTTGTGGGGCATCTTTGGGTATCTTTTTCTGGTCCTGCCCCTGTCTGCAAATAAATATAACAGTGATTTTGCTGCCTGTTAAGAGGAAGGGTGCTCCTGAAACTGTAAAGGCTGCGGTGAGCAGACCTTTACCAGTTCCTGGGGTTTATGCTGTTTTGCTACTGAAGCTGCTGCCCTCCCATCTCTGAGTGCTTGAAGAACATGTGGATGAGAAGGTTGTGTGATGAGCCGTAGAGTTATGGTTAGTGAGGATGCTGTTGCAAAAATTTGGGGGAATGGGGAGGGGGAGGGACAAATGATACCAATTAAAAGGAGCTAGAGGTTGCAAAGAATTGGAAAGCATAAAGAAATATATATAGGGAGGGTGACGGGAGAAGAAAACACAGCTCCAGGCAAGGAAGCAAGGGGAGCAAACAAGAGGGAAGACACAGTGAAATCACTAAGGAAGAATTAAAAAAAAAAAAAACAAAACAAAACAAGCAGCTTTTTCCTGTCCTCTGTGAACTAATGTTATGTAAGCCTCATCAAACTGTAAATGGCAAAATAAACAATGTAAAAAGTGCAGCTCTGAAGCAGATACAACAGAGCACAATAACAAACACAAAGTGGAAATACAGTTGGGGATACTGTGAAATGATCTTGTACAAATGCAAATTGTTATAGGGAAGAAGGGATTTTCTTTCCAGACTTGATGGTTACCTGAGGGGAATATGGTAAGTTGTACTGGGGGGGAGAGATTTAAAAATTAAATTTGTTGAATAGATAATTGCTTAATATTACCAGGAATGCTGTAAAGGTACTGCATGTTTTTCTGCTTAATATTGTTAGTTTTACACTAAATTGAAGGCAGCGCTTCTGGTTTAAGCATGGTTGAGAAGGTAATGTGTATGGATGATCTGCTGATTTTGAAGCTTGGGTCTTGTGTTGAGCTCCTTACTTTTGTCTTGACAGGTAAAGAGCTTATTGAGAACGAAGGGAAGGAACACGCTGGCCAAGAAACCAGATCAAGCCAGTCAAACGTCCGATACAAGCGCGGTGTGTTAGGCCGGGGCACCCAGCATCACATGGTGGATCAACATCCTCATCTCATCCAGAGGATGGAGTCCGGCTACGAAAGCAGCGAACGCAACAGCAACAGCCCAGTTAGTCTGGACATGCCCTTGTCTGAAAGCTCAAGCACCCACAGGTGGGTTTCAACAGATTTCCTTTTTGGAGTGATTAAATCTTCATTTCTTTGACATTTTCAGTTTGAGTGGTTCATTGAAGTCTCGTAAGACACTTGCGATACGTATATGCAAAAGTAAATAGGCAGCACGATGTGTTTCTCCCCTTGGCTTAGGAAGCTTCAGGCAATCCCAAACTGAGATGATGTATGGCCAAAACAGTGGATTTTCAACCGCAGGGGTCTGTTGAGAACAGCTGTCAGATGGCGGTTCCAGTATGCATTGTATACTGTCATGGAGGAGAACAGGATTATTGTCCTTCCCCTTGTAAACTTTCTCTTGCCCTTGTTTCTCCCAAGATTTTCTTATGGTATCTTTTTTTTTATTTTTTTTTTATAAAATTGAAATGCAAGTAATTATTGATGTGATGATAAAAGGTAGATACCATTTCTCCTGGAGAGATTAGTAAAAATGGTAAACTATAGAATTGCTTTCTTCTTGGAGGGATGGCCATATGAAGCGAACGGGTGGATTGGTTCCTGCCTGGCGCAACATCCCAAAGTCCCACAGTAGCAGCATCTTAGAAGTGGAGTCGAATTCATCAGCTGGGAGCTGGGCAAACAGCACACACACCATTGGAAACGGTAAGATAGCGGTGGTTTTGCAAGGTAAACTGTATTGGAGTTGTTCTTCACTTTCTGGATCCTCGTAGTGAAACTGAGGAAAGGAAAAAGAAACATTGAGGAACGTAACATGATTTTACAATGTGTAATTTTTAAGACTTACCAAAGGAGGTTGCTGAAAACTCTGTTGGAATATTGCTCTGATCATGTTGCTCTGGCGTCTCTTTTTGAGCATTGATTTAACTGATAAAATAAGTGCTTATTCTTTCTTATTCTTTCCCGTAACTCAGTATTCTGCCAGTGGAAAATACTTTCTCAAGCGTAATTTGTAATAACTTCTCAGGATTGATGAGTTGTGAAATGCAAAATTATATACGGAATGCAAAATTGCTAGAAAGGAGAGTGGGTATTTATGAGATCTTTGGGCTGAGGCTGAGCTTTACTGCAGATACACGTTCTGAGTAGGTATCGTTCTGAGCAAATATTTTATTCCAGAGAATATCTGGGGAAAGGGAGGAGGGGAGACGCTTTTTAGATACAGGTCATAGTTGAAGTTCGAGTGACGACTGATTGATTCCTGCTGTGTTGACTGGGTTATTAATACACTTTATTTTCTTCCCGTTTTCATCTGCTTGTGCAGTTGGAAGGAAAGCGTCTCCGTTGGAATCCATTTTATTTGCTAAAGCTAATGATCTGGCTAATTTGACATAGAATTATTTACAAATTATAAGCGCAGTGAGAATCCTCAAGATTTTCAGCGTCAGCTTAGGGTTATCTCTTCCAATGATTTTCTCTGTTCTGTTTCTTGGGTCAGCGAACCCAGGGCTGGGCTGGGCTGCAGGGGAGCTTGGGGCAATACTCCAGCGTTTCTGCCAGTCTCTGACACAGAGAAGGCAGTTGGTAACAGAATGGCTTGGGCAGGATTTTAAAAGTAAAATTTCATAAAGCAGAATTAGTGAATCTGAAATTCTGTGGTCTTTGCTTGGTCAGTTTGTTAATGTTAATGGTATTCTCCATTAATATTTCTTTGTCTTTTAAGGGATACTATAAGAGATTTTACTCTCAAAAAAGTTTGTTTTTTTTTTTCTTTGTAGGTGGGGAGATGTTTGTCTCTTCAAAGAGCGAACTGGATGAATTGCAAGAGGAGGTGGCAAGGAGGGCACACGAGCAAGAACTACGCAGAAAAAGAGAAAAGGAGATGGAGGCAGCCATGGGCTTTAATCCCCGCCCCAGCAGGTTCATGGATCTTGACGAACTGCAGAATCAGGGTAACTTCTCGAATGCAGTGTATTTTGCAAGGTTGTAGCGCTGATGGGTTTTGAACCTCTGAATTTAACTCCCCTTCCGTTACAATTTCGTACCTTCAGTTAGCGAAGGACCAACAATTTCAAAACTGCAAGATGCGCAAAAACACATGTGTGGTATTTGGATCAAATTCCTTCTTAAATGAGACAACCAAGTAATGTGGAGGTGTTTTTAATACGTGTGCACCTTTCCGTTTACGTGGTGACATTCACCATGACCAGAATTGATAACTAGATTGAGCAACAAGGCTTCAACTCGGACGCCTCAGGTCTACCCCCACTGGAGCTTGTTCTTTTAGGCCATCGTTTTGGTTCTGATTGTTTCTAGTAGCATCACTGCGATTCTGCCTGTACCTGCCCTCGTTCTTTCCACTCTCCTTGCCCAGCTGTGCAGCCACCACAGAGGCATGGGAACGAGCAATGTGCCCAAGCTTACGCTGAATCTAACTGAAAGCCTGGGTTTAGCTTACTTTGCTTTTTTAAAGGAAAAATAATCAGGGGGAAAACAAAGCATGAAAAAGCCAAATACCAAGTTGGATTGTCTTTTTTATGACTCCTTGTGTTTCTGGCAGGGGATGGTGGCAAAAGAGGTTTTATTGGAAAGATGGAGGTGCAACAGAGGGAATTTAGTGGCAGGATTCACACGTAGCGTCTTTGTTTTTAGCCAAGGAAGGGGCAGTGAACACTGAGGCTCTGACTGGGGCAAACCCACTGTGTCCCCTGTGTTACCAGGCCTCCTGTTGTCCCCGTGCTCCTTGCTTGGACCTGTTGTAGATAAAAAATGGAGGAGCTGGTTTTGCTGCTACAGGACAGAAAGGATGAGAGGGGCACCCTAGAGCGATGCCAGCTCCGGGCACACCGTGGCCAGTGCTCTGCAGCCTACGGCCATGCCAACTGCTCAGCAGGCAGAATGTCACCATGCCAATGGGCAGCTGAAAAATATTTAAAATTCTCTGGGAGAATGTCTGACTGTGGGAATGTTTTCATAATTTTTGCTGACCATCAGTGAGCCCACTTAGTTACCCTTTACAGTCCTGCTGTGACCTGCCAGTAATCAAAAAGGCTGATGTACCAGAGTAGACGGGTATCTTCTTTTATCATTATTAGTGTTTACTCTTCTAAAATAAACGCTAATTCTATGAAAATTGAAATGTAAACCTCTCTCGTTGAGCGTGAGGATGTTGTCTTCTCTGCTTCTGCTGCTCGGAAAACAATACCATATTCTCCAAGATATTTACCTCTCATCGTGTTTGTCGGTGGAAGCAAAAATTGCTCAGCTTGATAAAAAGAAAAGAAACTAAGAGTAATGCTTAATCAAAAAAGGCTTCAGTAGAATGTTTGAGGAGTTTACAGGCATTGACTTGAGATCTGGGAAAGTTCTTATTTATTCCTTTTAAGTCTTTCCCTACCCCAGTCAGGGATGTAATAGCTTAACGTTACCAGACTGCTTGACTGCCTGGAAGGCTTGCTTGTACACAGAGCTCCAGAACGCTTGTGACTCATTTGCCCCTCGAGTAAACTGCTAAATTCATGCAAAGAAAGCTAACTTTAGTATACTGGCCTTGATTACAAGCCTCAGTAGCCTTGATTTTCTTTTTTTTTTTTTTTGAAACGGAATGTGCTGCTTGATTAACTCACTGCTCTAACAACTCTCCCTTCTCTCTGCAGTACTGGCTTTTCATGTGGGTTCTTTGGGGTTCGTGGTGTGAGAGGGTTTGTGTTTGCGTCTGTGCAGGAGTGTGTCGGGGAGCGGGTCAGGGCAGAGCATATATTCAGAGAAAATATAATTTATTATTGATTGATAAAGATAACTCAAGCTTGCTACCGCAATGATGGAGATGTTCCACTAAAAACAACCTCCACCCCTCAACAAAACAAAAAGTAGAAGTTTTATTTTCTGTTTTCCTCCGCCTCGTTTGAATGTGCACATTTTAGTGCGGGACTTGTGTGACACCTCATAGGTGACACCAGGTCGTTTGGGCATTTCCACTTCTCAAAACTGGTTGTTTTGATGCCAGGACACAGAGTTTCACCTTTCTCTTTGGTGTCCGAGGATGATTTATCCTTTTCTTCTCCAACAGCTGTTTTCTAGATTGTTGCAAAAAGAATTCTTGACAATTTCCCTTTTCTTCTCAGCTTCTCACACCTGGGGTTTTCCTCCTAAAGCCGCAAGACCTCTGGGTTTTCCTATTCCATTTGTGTCTCTCAGCAGTTGAGTGTATGCACTGAACGTGTTTCTAGAAGTACTTTGTGCAGGCATTTACACTCGACGCTCAAGTCTGGGTTTTGTACTTCAGTTGTCTCAGTTTGTTTCCATTTTATATGGGAGATATTGGATATCTGAAGAAGAGAGATGCGATTTTTGGACAAGGAAAGCCCTGACCTGCTGTGTTTCTTTTACTGATACATTTTGGCTTAGATTTAATTCTAAATTGAGATTAATTGCTACTCAGCAGAGGTCAGCTGAACTGTCTCTGTGATGTATCTCTACCACCTTTTGTACCAGTGTAGACTGCTGAAAATAATACAAGCCAGTACAACTCTCTCAAGTAAACACAATTTGAGGGAAGGAATCCGGGTCGCACTGCTTTACCGTGTGGATGTCAAACGTGTCGGGGTGCTCGAGTTGTAGTTCTGCTTAGGGAAGGTCTGGGGTATGCACAGCCTCTGCGAGACTACCTGCATGGAAGAATTTGGCAATCACCAATGGGAAAGAGGGTAAGTGAGGGTTCTGCCGTGAATGAAACCAAAATGAAGGGTGCTGCCCGTTGCAGGGAGGAGTGATGGCTTTGAGAAGTCGATGCAGGAGGCAGACTCAATCTTTGAAGAGTCGCTGAATCAGGAGCAGAAGGGGGATTGTGCTGCAGCTTTGGCTCTCTGTAACGAAGCTATATGTAAGTAACTCTAACCGCCTCAGCTATTGCGCTTTTGACAGTTCACTAATACCGTAGGAAAAAAAAAGTCCGAAACCTTGCATCACGTTAAAGGGTCAGGTAGTAATTCGGGGATCCAGCTGATCTTTAGGGAACGTGCAGGGAGACAGAATCTTTCATTTTTACAAGCATTCCCTTATGGGGGTTTTAGTCCTATTCCTCTTCAATTTTTTTTTTAATTTTTTTTTTTTTTTCATGTTTACATCCATTTGGGTTGTTCTCTCCAGGGCTATGGCAGGAACAGCACTGGATGCTGCTGTGCCCTTTCTGGTGCTGAATGGTGCATTTCAGCAAGCACCTTGTAGGTGACTCCCCCTGCCGCTCCGTCCTTAATTAATGATTTTTCCCCATCCTCAGATCAAATTGCAAAGGGCGTTAAGCTCCCCTGTTTCTGATGGAGGGTGTAGGATAGGAAGAAAAATGGTAGCCCGCTCTTGAGTCTTCTCAGAAATGAGCTTATGCTGTAGCTGACTTTTTCATGGAAAAAACCCCAGCATTAGGACATTGAAGTGCTTAAATGCCTTGTGACCTTTGAGAATGTGTGCTGTGTGATTTCATTTTATTTTTGGTCTTTTTCCATTACGACTGGCTGGCTGTCTCACCCCACGCTCCCCTCTGTCTGTATAGAATGGCCGCAGACAGGGTGGGTAGCTCCTCTGCATTTGCATTTAGAAATTGGCTCTCGGGGACTGCAGACTCGGGGGCACGGCGTGGAGCTGTTGTGAGGCTCAAAAAGCTTCCACTCCAGCATCTGAATGTCAAATCCCAGCTGGGTATTCCTACCCATGGAGGGAGTCCCAGATATGGAGGGGAGGGTACGGGAGAGGGGTAGATGACAGAATTGAAGCATCGATGCGGTAGGGTCGGAAAGAGCCTGCGTGAAGGGGGTGAGAAGTTGGGCTAAAACATGGATAATTTTTTTTCTATTTTACTTTATTTTGGTTTGGTTTCAATTAACGTGTTTGGACACCTGGCTAAGCTGAATGTGCATTAATGGAAACAACAGCATCCTTGTGAACTCTTTTAGTGGCAGTATTTGCATGGTCCATTATTTTACGTTCTTGCCGCATCTTTTTATTTTATTTTTTTTTTCCTTTTTCAATTTTATTCTGTTTTTCTGTTTGTTTTTTTTTCTGCTATCTTTTCTTTTGCATTTTAGCTAAACTAAGACTTGCCATGCATGATGCCAGCGCTAGCACTCACAGCAGAGCCCTAGTCGATAAGAAGCTGCAAATCAGTATCCGAAAAGCCCGGAGCCTCCAGGATCGCATGCAGCACCAACAGCCATCGCAGCCGCTGCCGCCGCCAACCTGCCACCCACCACAGGGCGGCACCGGGGCCCAGTCTACAAGGTAGTCCAAGTCTATCACCTAGAGACCCAGAGCTGAGCTGCATCCACGAGCAGCGCAGTCTGGAAAGAAATAGCAAAGTATATCTATTCCCC
>VZRU01004142.1:88349-104506 GCA_013398155.1 Pedionomus torquatus
CTCCCCTCCCAGTCGTTACAGAATAGTTCAATGTGCTTCTGTCCCAACTGTGATCTGTGACAGAGAATTGTAGCAGTCAGTGCCTGGCAGCAGCGTTGTTTTATGTACTAAGGGAAAGAATATGATAGACAATAACTTTGGGGGGGGGGGTTAGGATGAAATTTGCAACTGTTTATACTCGGGAGCAGTTTCAGGACCCAGTAAAAGAGCATACTGCCATAAAAATCTTACTATAATTGCTTTGATGTTGGGCACGACAACCAGTATGTGTTAGTGCTCTGTAGCTTGGGAGGTGTCAAGGTCTTTTCTTTCTGGTCCACTTCTCGGGGTGGGGGCCACTGGTACAACTCTTGGATCCAGATCCTGATCCTGTCACTTTGACCACTCTCCCTGATGATGTTATCATTCATTTTCTTTCTGTGCTTCCCAACATCTTGTAGCCTGCCTTGGCAGCCTCTTCAGTGTCTCTTCATGATTCCTTCTTCCATACTGACTTTAACTATAGCCTAACAAACCCTCTGCCGTAACTGATCCTTTCTTCCTCCCCTCTTTAGCATGCAGCTTAATCCTCCTTTCTTCCCATGCCATTCCCTCCTAGCACTAGACCATCCCTATCCAATTTCTAGGCTGTTTCTTCAACTGTTCCTTTTCTTCCCTCTCCCCTTTCTTACATGATGTATTGTCAGAAGCTTAGATGAAATCTCAGATGAGGAGCCTTTTTCTTTTCTTAAAATGCCACGTTACAGCTATATAGTAAAACTCAGTTAATTTGCACACCTACCAGGCTATAGTTCATAATGTTCTTTTCTTTTCCTGCAGTAGCTGAATTATATGTAATGAGGGCTGATCTTTTTGTCAATCAGGGGTCCATTATATTCTCTTTTACAGGAGAAATGCAGAACCCCAATTATGCGTTTTGGCAGATTCTGAGAAAATGAAAGAAAGGAACTTTCTAAAACTAATTTTGTTAATGCTGAACTTGCTCACTGCTGCTCTGGGAAAAGAACATTACTTTTGCAAAAGGTTACAGCCAACTAAATGCTAATATTGCAGCCAGTGAAAAGAATCTGTTCGTAGCCCGAGCTCTGTGCTCTTGCTTTGATATAAATAACATGTAGAGAGTGCAAAGTGTGTGATTACTCACAAAGGAGCTCGTTCTGCTACACCTGCCGACTAGGTCTTTGTGATAACTTTCATCCTGTGCCTCTCAAGGAGGAAACAAAGCAGTGATGGTTTAGTTACCTTACGCTCTGTGTTGGAGCCATTTGGAGCCTCTTGTTTTCTCACAGGCACGTGGACTTGGTACTTTTTTTTTTCTGTCTGCATATTAAAATGCTAACTAAATGCAGAAAAGTGCCAAGGACGTGTATGACCCAAGGATGTAACTGTCTGGTATTACTACATGAATGGTCTCAAATCACTTTTTAGAAGTAACTTTAGAATAGAAATTATTACAAAATAATAGTTATTTATTTAATTTGTTGGATGAATATCTCAAAGATCAGAATACAAAGATGATCCGAGAGAAGTTTCAATCTGTCTCTTCCATTTGTCAAGTCATTCTTCATTAAGTTGCCCTGAGAGAGGGGACTTTACGGGAATATTGTTAGTTCATGATCAGATCATAAACGTGTCCAAAGTATTTTCAAAAATATCTAAGAAGTTAACGTTGGAAACGGCCGTTTTATGTTATATAAAATGCTGGTTTTACTATTCCTGCAGTTATCCCTAGCCATACAATCGGTCTGCTCTACAGTGATGCTTTATACAGAGCCTAACTGTAGCAAAGTACTCTGAAAAACAGAAATGGATTCAGTTAGATCAGCTACAGGAGAAAATCAGGGTTAGAAGGAAAGGACTAACATCTATGTATCTACCGAATTAATGCAAAGTCTTCATCAGGATACAGCTACCAAAGAAAGGTGTAATGAGGTGTATGTCACCTAGTGCAAGTTCTGTACCCTGGGGATAAGCATAAGCAATGACTACTGCTAATCATTTACCCTTCTGTGTGTTTTAGTGAACAGACTGGCCCGCTCCAAGTACTGCTGAGCCAGGAGGTACCACTGGAACCCAACAAAGAAGTGGAATTTGGGTCCAGTTCTTTCTTCCACCCACCTGCTTCCTGCCATGAATTGCACTCATCATTATATCCAGAGTCTTCCTCCTTGCCCCCTTCCGAAAGCAATCCATCCAACAGGATCTCTCCAAACTTCCAGTCTGCTTCTGCTGATTTTCATGACCAAGTTCCCTCTTTTTATAGGCAAGGGTTGGCAGAGAGGTCTGCAAGAACTGAGAATGATGCCCACCGTAGTGTGGAATTTGCTGACACCACAGCCGCAGGGCCAAAAGACTATAGGGAATGCTGTAGTAGCAGCAAGTTAGAAGAGGTTCATAACATAACGCCTGTTCTCACACCTCAGTACAAATCCAAGGCTAACACAGTAAACTCGGGGTCTTTGCCTGCACTGTTTCCCTGTCCACATCCACCACAAGCAGCATCTCCCGAAAAGAACGGCCAGCACAGTCCTTGTTCCAAACTTGCAAGCTCTCCAGTGCGGCCCAGCATTGATCATTTAGGGGCCTATCATGCAGTGACCCCTGCAACTTCATCCCCTACACAACAGTGCTACTTGGATCCTTTGCAGAAAACCAGTAAGTACTCCAGAGCAAACAGCCACGAGGTTTTATTACCCTCGCAGGATGAATATGGCACAGCAGAAGGTGGCAAATCTGAGGCTTTTAGTCCAAAGGGACACGTTCGCTCCTTGGCAGAGCAATTTCAGAAAATGCATGCAGTCTCCCAGAGGAAAGGTACTCATGAAAAAGGCTGGATTGCTGCAGTGTGTCAGGATGAGAAGTCTCCAAAGTTAACACAAAAATCTTTCATCAACCCTTCATCCTCTGGTTACAGACAGCTAATCCATCAAAACCAAGAGACCAAAAACCAGTCTTCTGAGAAATTGCACTCACCTGTGGATATTAGGGACGGGGTAGTTTCTTTGGAGGGTTTTAGCGCCCAACGTATTGCTTCTAAGAGTGTTTGTTCTCACGGTGAAGAGCTGTGTAGAAGAGGTGGACAGAATATAGCAGACCCTGCACCCTACCTGGAAAGGCACTGTCATGATGGAGGAATGAAGCAGGTGGATGATGGAGCTACTGGTAGCGTGGTTGCCTCTATGCCTGTGGACCGTTGGGTGGATAATGTTACTAGGTATTACAGTTCCCAGAAGGCTAATAAGAATACTGAATGGCTTCCTGTACCCGGGAGGAGCCCACCCCTTTCTGATCAGAGAGCGGTTGGAGATGACTTGAGCAGGATCCCGGTACATCTGCATCCACAGTGGAATCAAGACACAGAACAGGAGCTCTCAGAACTGGAATCCCTCTATCAGACTAGTCTGCAGGCATCTCAGGCCCCTAGGCCTTTCTTGGGAAGACAGGACAGTGCTAGGTATCCATTTGACCAATCAGGTAAGAACGATGCAGCTGTTTTTCTTGGTTGACCTGCTTTGTACTCCGATATAGGTGAAGGTGGGTTTTTCCAGACGATTTAGTTAAACGGGCATGAATTTGTGCACAGACACAGAAGGACTCGGGTTGTGGACTCTGAAAATGTTCTAACGATGTAGGTAGAGGAGCGGCGGGATGGCACCGCCTGGGGAGGCTGCGGAGGAGCTGTTGATCCTCGCGAGCGGAGGAGAGCAACATCTGTTAAGAGTTACGTAGGAATAATTGATCGTGTTTTCAAGTAGGGAGCTACTTGAGCACTTCAGGCTGCTGAGTTTTGCTGTTTCAAAGTCCTATGCCACCTCTGGAATTCATTAAACTGTTTCTATACCTGGAGTTTAACGTTCTCCATATTTGTGAATTCTAACTGATTGTATTGAATTTGAGAATTTAGCCTGTACCTGGTTGAAAGGAGTAACTTGTAAATATGGTTCCTGATTAATGAGAGTTGAGCTTGGGTTTTGCTAAGGGCTACCTGCTGTAAACTCTGGATAATTACACGTGAAAGCAGCACCGGGGTTACGTGATCTGCACTAAGATCCTTGAGACCTTGTGGATTAGTTGGTGCCGAAAGAAAATGAACAGGTTCCGTTGCTGTTGGTGAGAACTTCCAGCTGCTGCTGGAGACATTCCATTAGGCTCTGATGACAGCAGGCTGGCTCCACTGCAGCTGATCTAACCTCTTGCCAGAGATAGGGCAACCATGGTTCTCTGCTTAAACACCAGGGAAGCAAATCTCTTCATGATCCGTGTCATAGCATTAGAGCTACAAATTTTCTGGTTAAATACAAAGCAGCCTGAAACTTGGTGTATATATATATATATCTGTATGTCACACACACACACGTCTATATTGCAGTTCATACACAAGACAGGCTTCCTCCTGCCCTGCAGTCACAGAGGTGAAGCCGCTGTCGTTATTGACAGATCAAGCCTGGTCGTGACCAGAATAAATGCTGCAGTAAACTCTTGAATAGGTTTTTATTCAACAGCTCGAGTTTTCTATGAAATTCTCTCATCTTGCAGGCCAGGTAACACGTCCAAAGGTGGCCATTTCCCATTTATTATCCTTCTGGTTTTCTTGCAGAGTTAGGGGAGCTCTGACCTCACAACTTGGCAGATACTCTCTTGCTTGGGCTTGAATCGGAAGGTCTTATGTGTTCCTGCTTAGCTTACTGATTTTGGAAGCTCTTTCTGGAAATCTGACAGGATAAAGCCCAGCGGTAACCGGAGCTTCAGAGTTCCATCATCAAATGCCCCATTTCTTATGCTGACACTTTTCTTGTCTGTTTTCCCACTACACGTGAGGGATGTGAGATACAGATAGTCTTCTACAGTGAAGTTTGTGTGTGAGACCTTTAATTCTGGTTTGCTGTCACTTTCAGATGTATCTTTCTGCAAGTTCTGTATAAAACCAAAAAGTTTGAACCAGTGCATCTGCTGCGATGAACTTGATGGAAATCACCCGAGTGGGTCTAGGGCAGCTCTTTCTCCCTTTTAACTCGGATTACAGATTCAGTTTCAAATGCTGTTTGAGCTTTCTGCCCCATATGAACTGGTTTTGTCAGACCTTTGCATTCAGAATCATGGTGAAAATGCTTCTGCTTCATTACTGCAGCTTTATAACAGAGGTTAAAGCAAAGACCTGATCCTCCACATGCCACCTCGGTGCAGAAAACGTGTTGTTAGCAGCACATCTCCTTTCTTCCGTTACAGACAGATTCCCTGGGACTGTTTTTATTAGGCTTGTCTATTCCATGGGAAATTTTAGGATTATAATTGATGGGGATTGCACTGAAGTGCATCAAGTGTAGCAATCCTAGTTGAAAATTACACTTTTAAGTAAACAACCAGCACAATGAAGGGCTGAGAAACTGTAGAGCCGGGTGGGAACGAGCAGGAGAACTTAAAGCGGGTGAGTCTCGTTCATCCCAGGTGACTCTAGGTAGCTTGCTCCTGCTGGCTGATTTTCTGTCTCATGTCTGTGCAGTTAAATCATTTAACGCTGAAACAGTTCAATTAACTGCTCCCCAGAAGCTGCAAAAGGGCAGGAGTATCCTGATAGACTTTGTCCCCTTGAAATGTTGGGAGTTAGTTCATGTATTAATGTTCAAAGGGTCTCTGACAGCTTGTTGTTCTGTGCGTGTAGTCTCTGTCTTTGCAGGAGTCAGACCTAAGATAGTCTGAAAAGTGTCCTGAGGCGAAATCAAGCGTTGAATTTAACCATTGCCTTTTCCTTCCCAGTCTCTGCGAACCTGAACGTGAGGAAGCTGCATGTTTCAGCTGGCATGGGGCTCTCCAAAACCCCCACGGCAGAGATCGAGCGCAGTCTGTGTGGATCCGCTGTCTCTTCTGTCTCCAAGGTGACTTCTTGTTACTGAAGATGTGCTAGAAGGGGAAGAGCTTGGCCTGTGCAAAAGAAAGAATTTACAATGGGAGAAGTAGGATATATTATGGAAAAGGTACTGGGGTCATTGATGCTGGTGTTAGAGAGAATTTTAAGCTCAGGATTAATTAGCTAAAAACCGAGCGACGTGTGCTACATGCAGCTTGCTTGGGATCTGATTATCTAAGGTCTGACTTGGAGGAACGTATCCCTGAAAGCTTCAAGATCTAGTCTCTTTGAAGACATTGGCACACACTGCCTTGTGTCACCGCTTGGGATAACTGCTTCTTTGGGTTACCTCTTGCAGGGACGTAGACTTTTTTTCTGTTTTTATTTAATACATACATTGAAAGTGGGGGCTAGTTTGGGATTTGCTACAGTTGGAAGTTGGCCACCTTAGAATGGGGAAAAAGGCTTTATCTCTTTCCTGGTATGAAGCTGTTTGACTGTCTGGCAGTTACATATCGGTGCCTCTATGTGGAAATATAAGTATTTTCAAGAGGCAATGTCATTTCCTATAGTGCTGTCATACTCCTTAAAGGGAACTTAAACAGTCTTGCTGTTGTAGACCAGAGGAAAAGAACGAAGGAATAAACATTTCCCTTGCTAACATAAAGCTTCCAGCACTCATCAAATACTCCTTGATTATTTTCTTTATATATATATTTTTTTTTTGTTATGAAGAGACTGTAGTGCTTTATCACAGGCTGGCTCTCAGCTGCAGCCACGATTATCTCTAGAGGGGCAGTGATGCCTGGAGCAGTCATTGGTCCTTTAGGTAGATTCATCCCAGTAGAGACTTTTTGTCTCTGCTTTAGACACTTATAAAAGAAGCAATCTCACTTAGTCAAATTGATCAGCATATATTTACTAAAGAAAGGCAGACTATAAGGAGTATTTTTAATCACCAGATCCAAACAGGCCCATTTGCTTTAAGTTTTCAAAATAGTACCCAAGTGAAAGATTTTAAAAAAAGAAAAGGTCGTGGACTTTGGTTGAAGAGGAGTCTGTTAGGTTTATACGGATCTCTTCCTGATAATCATTATACCAAATGGATGTTATGAAGAGCCTTTTCTGAAACGTGTGGCATTGCCTGCAGGTCACGTACACCAGAGACCATAGCAGGGAACCAGGAGAGGAGGAAATGTACAGTGCAGAGAATTTCCGTCGCATCGCTCGCAGTCTCAGTGGAACCGTCATCTCAAACAGAGAAGAGACTTTGGTCTCTTCTCACAGTTTTGTAAGTAGAAGGATGCCCAGCTTTCCAGAGATCCATCATCTGCGGGAGGGGGTGTGTGTGCTGTTTTCTCTCTCTGCATTTAGTAGTTAGCAAACAAGGCAGCAGGCAACTGAACAATAAGCCGTGATGGAAGCTTCTCTTTGTGAATTTCTGTTCTCTTTTTGGAAGAAGAATGAGCTTTTATTTAAGTAACAAAGCCATTTTCATTGGGAGTCAGTGCAGAGCAGTACCTGCTGCGGCTGGGAGGCACGTGAGCTCACGTTACCTCCCAGTATGCAAAGGCATCCAGTATAAACATCTTGTGCAGTTGACTTAAAATATTTTCAAGAAAGCTTCTAATACACCATTAATTTTAAAAAAGACATGACTAACCACGTGGAAGTTTCTGCTTTTTTGTGGATATCTGCAGCAAGTAGCGTTTTTAGAGAGTAAAAGCAAGCATAAAGGGGAGACAATTCAAGACCAGTTACAGGAAGGAGGTAAAAACAGGAGGTTGATTTTTATTTCTTTTTTTCCCTTTATTATCTCTGTTAAGTAGTTTTAGGGGCAAGTTAAAACTGCCGGTGAGGAAAACAGTAACAAGTTATGGTTGGAGTTTAGTAGCAGAGCCAGACGTAATGTAAAGGTTTGGCTTGGGTTGAATTTTTTGTGACCTGTGCTTATATTCTGATTTGAAACCAACCGCGTAGTAAGGAGTCTCAGTTGTGTAAAATCAGTTATTCAGCCCGGTTGGTCTGATTTTATCTTTCTGCTGTGTACCCTGAGCTAAGAATATATCAGCTTCTGAACGTTTGCTCTACAGCGTGCTTTAGTTGAGGGCTTTAACACGTACCTGAGGTACTGGCAGAAGCGATTAGAAACCTCCAGCTGTCCACCACCCACCACCCCTCTCTGCCGGAGGCTTTTATCCCCACCACAGAAGCAGCCGATAGGATGGCTGTCTGTCACCACTCTTGCCCGTGGCATATTTCCAGTCGAAGGATCCTCCCCGCACAGCCCACCGCTGCAGTAACAGCCTTGCTGCATTGATGCCGGTTTTATTTGTGTTGCTTTTTCACGTTACAGATGCATGTTTTTGTCCCGGTGACTCATCCCTTTCCTCGGATCAACACCGTCTTTGCTTGATTCAACCCAACTCTGTGTTTACTCTCATTTTGTGTTCTTTTCTTCTCCTTTCTCATTTTATAAAAGGAAGCACCAAATACGAGGAAAATGCCAGTGGACACCAGCCACCGTTCTTCCAGCTCCACTTCCCTTCCTTTCACCCATGATCCTCCTGTGTTTCCCTTTGATTCCCAGCACAACCCAACCCAGGTGCAGCACCTACCCCATGATGTACTGGTGCCCAGCATGGTGGGCAAGGCACGTAAACCCTCAGGTAATCACAGGACTTTTCACCCTCCTTCCCGATCAGAAATCTCGCTGAAATACAGCTCTTCAGGTCTTGTCTTTCATAATGACGTTTCACCATCTGCCTGAATTCCTCCAGAAATCTGGAAGGATGAGTCACGTCCCCTTCCTTCTCTGCCCTTTTGAGTTGTTTTGTGCTGTGTGGACATAACAACAGGGAATAATCTTTATGGAAACACGATGATGACCTTTATATAAATCATACTCACATTTTTCTGAGGTGCTTTCTCTAGTGTAAAAGTAGCCCTGAGACCAACCTTGCTCAGAGGGATGAGGGTACTTCCACAAGCTCCTCATTCCAGCAAATCACACGTGTGGTTATGCCCACAGAAATAACCAATTCCTGCATGAAAATTATTTTCCCGGTGACAGCCATCAAAACCAGTTTGATCTACCAGCCTTGAAATACTTTGTTGGGCTCTTCCTTGATGACACAAGGGCTATTAAAGAAATCCAAAGCCTGTGACAGCAGCTGTGGTAGGAAAAGGGGGAAATGCAGTGAGGAAAGAGAACGCTAGAAAAAGGGTACTGGGAGCTGTTATTCAGAATTGCATGTCAACCAGTAACTGGATGTACTGGTGATTTCATTTTTCTTCTTGTAACTTGTTGGCCACAGGTGAAAGTTCTGAGAGGATTAAACAAAAAACAGAACTGAGCAACCTGTTTTTTTTTTTTTTTCCCCCTCCCCCCCCTTCAGGAGATCAGAAGAACATCATCCAGAAACTTTTGGCTGTGCCTGACAGGGGTGAAGCTTTCCAAGGTGGAGACTACCCAGGTGTGGCACTGAGCTACGGGAGTCTCCCTTGTGCACCCAAAGGCACCCTCTCCCAGGGGCAAAAGCCCCTCCTTAATCCATATTTAGGAGGTGGAGCACCGAGTGTCTCTGGCCACCGGCCGAACGCGAGCCACGCTGCCAGGCAAGCGGCCACCTTGCCAGATAAACGAGCCACGCTCTGGGGGACACACGCTGGCCAGCCCGGCAAGAGTTTACAGGAGGGCTTCCTCCCGCAGCCTTCCCAACATCAAATGCATGAATCTTACACCGTCGGTTGCAGGCTACCGGCCGGCACAGACTACAGCACTTTAAGAACACCACGCGAGCCTTCTTGGGATCCCGGTGCCTCTCAAGGTTGTCCCGTGCCCCCTTCTTGCGTGAAGGCCCCGGGTCCAAGGAGAGTTGACATGCCCCCAGAAGAAGACTGGCGGCAGAACAGCTACACCCCTCAGCCTGGCAGGAGGCGAGCGCTGCCCACGCGTGGGATGGAGGGGACGTTTTCTCCTGCCTCAGAGGCACACAGGAACGCGCTGGCTCGAGCGGCCGTGGCGACCGGCACCGTGCAAAACAACGGCTGGTGAGATCCCCTCCGCTCCGTGTGCCCTAAGGAACCGCTCTGCCAACAGAGCTGTTGCCAGAGCGTGGATTACGTGGAGACAGCAAACTCTTCCGATCAGTACCTGTGCCAGTTTTGTCTTAAAATGTAGCTATACAGTATGTGGAAACTAATTGCACTGTGTTTCATTTCTGACACTACTGAACTGCTGTCTGGATGGGGAATCTTGGCTGTTCCGGTCCTGGCCTCTCTAGGAAAAAGTGCTATAGGAAGGGTAAGCTTCAGGGACGTTGCTTTACGGGTAAGTCCAGAAGCACACGCCTGCTTTGAAGGAAGACAGCTGCTAACAAAAGGACATTTTTAAGGACTCTTTTTCACAAAATGTAGCTTTGGTAAAATTCTTCACATGAAAAAAAACCAAAACCCAACAAAACCCCAACCCGATCCTTTCGTTTTCCTTTCCTCCTTCTCTCCTGTTCCTTCCCAGGGGAAAATGTACTGCCCCCACCCTCCAGGTTCAGTAAATCTGCGCTTGGTGGTTGGTCCAGCAAAGCCGGTTGTCCGTGTGCTGGGATCTCGGGCAGAGATCGCAGCTGAAGTTGCTGCTGAGGAAGTGGCAGGGAGATGTTGTTCGTTAGTTAAACCAGAATGTTCCCCACCCCCTTCAGGCAAACTAACAATGCTTCAAACAGAAAAGACTGTTAATGCTGCACGCTTAATTACACCAATGTAAACACAGAATAAGTTTAACTATTTTAGTGTCAAACATACTTGCTTTTGTAAGTATTTTTCAAATAAATCTATGAAAATAGTTCTATTTACCTGTGTATGAGCTTTCTTTGCTGTTTGGCTCTACTCATCAGTTGGCCTGAAACTGCTGATGGATTGTCTTGCGCACTAACAAGACCTAAGGAAATTGTTCAATCTAGTTCATTAACAAAGTTTAAGTAATAAAGATCTTTATTTAGTTAGTTAGATTGGAGGACGTGTCCAGTTTTGCCCCTGGATTTGATGCAGTGCATCATTACTCCGTGCTTAACTTTCCCAATGGGCGTTAATTAACAGTGTCCTTTGAAAAGTATTTTGAGATAATTTTGTTGGAGGGAAAAACTGAGGAATCCAGGCAAGATGATAGTGTGTGCAGATAGGAGACTTCCACCCCCCAAAAAAAGTCATTAGAAATTGTGATTTTAGTAAGAGGTGTGATGGTTGTGGATTGTTTAAAACCGTGGAGGGCTGTGTTCTGTGTTTCTTCTGAGCGTGGCTGGGGTGGGTGTCCCCGGGTGGGCATTGGAAGGTCCAGGCTGCCCTCTAGTGCCTGGCTCTCCTGGCTCAGCCACTCTCCTTCTGGCTCTGGGTGAGGGTCTTTGTTTTAATTTCACGTTTTGCACCTCAGTGCCTGCTGGAATCTCATCAGTTTTGGCTGTTTGCTCCGAGATCAACTTTCGTGCATTTTAATAAATGTCATTTCTCAGTTTCTTGTTTCTAAATAATTGAATTTGTGTCTGTCGTTGCTACAGTCTCCTGTAACTACATCAGTCGAAACTGTGTTTTACATTTGGGATCACAGTTCACGCTCCTTTGCACTTAACTGCTCCCACTGGCTGTGGTTACTGGGACAAAGCTTGCTATTCTTCCACTCTTCTATTAAAAAAAAAAACCACAAACCTCCAGACTTTTGACTTTAAAGTGGCTGTTTAATAACAGGAAACTTTCAATAGTACTAATTCTTTACTGATTTTCTAAATAGAAACCAATGGATTATTATTTAAGGTTTCCCAACAGATGTAGGTGGTCTCTCTCACCATGCATGGACATGCCATAGCCAACTGCCGATCTTCTAGCTGTAGAAATGAGAATTGTAGGAAGGGCATTTGAACAGAAACACTCCTGTTGCCGTTCTCGTTCTCTCCCTGGTAGAGCAATACCATGGGAGTAAAGCTGGGATGAGGCAGCCCCTGTTTGTTCCCAGCTTTTTGGTATCTCCAGTGGTTGGGAAAAGCTGCAGTAGCGCCAGGATACAGCTGAGGAGGTGGATGGAGAAGCATTTGATGATCCGCTTGGCCACAGCTCTAAAAGATTCAGGCGGCAGAGTGAGGCTTTAAGTAGTCTTGAACTCAGTTATCTAAAAAAATCTGCCAAAATAAAGTACAGTCACCTCTTTGAGAATCAATACGGAGTATCAAATGTTTTCAGATACAGAAAATGTGCATGCTTGGGCTTATTTTTTTATTTCTTTTAATCCTAGCCACCAGAAAGGAGGAAGCACATTCCCATAAAGCTCCGCACAATTATCCTGCGTTGATGCAACTTCATGTAACCATGGGTGATAGCCAGCTTTCCTTTGTAAAGGGAACTGGTTTTATTCCATCATCATCATTCCGTCTACCAGGTTTCGAACCCAATTTGTAAATATCCTGTGAATATTAATTAATTACTATGAAATTTTCAGGCCTCTGTCTGAATTAAGGAGAAGTAGGACCCTAACCTGTAAAGATCTCCATGCAGAGCAGTGTGTTAGCGTATCAGAATAGAAACAGACCGAAGTAGCTGAAGCAATCGATGCAACATGGGAGAAAGTGTGAAGCTGGAAAAATACTTCATCTGCAGCTTGTGCCTGCAAATCTTGGTGACGTTGGTAAGTTAATATTTACCTTGTACTTCGTTTGGCTAACAGCTGACTTGTAAGTCTCCTTGATGGTATTTATATCGGCTTTTTAAACCCTAGAAAAATCAATTACATATTAGTTTTTACAGCTCATTAAGTTTACTGTTACCTATAAGAAGGGTGAGGAGGGAGCTTCCACAAGGAATTCAGCAGTTATTTTGGAACAGTCTTTCTTAAGAGTTTATAAAATTTGCAAGCTTTGATGTAACGTAACTGGGACTTCATAAAATGCCTGTCAGTGGCTGCAGAGTAGGTTTGTGGATGGAATGAAGTGACATGAAACCCCCATAAACTAGAATTTACCTTTTTAAAATAGTTCCCATTTGATTCTCCTAAAAATAAAGTTCTTGTTCCCTATATTTGTGTCATCTCTCATAATAATTAGTAATAAGCGTTCAGGGGGCCAAAAAAAAGAGCAATAATAAAATAGAGAATTGAATTGGTGTTTTAGTGATCACAGATTTGGGTAAACATAATCCTTCTGTATATGGAAAAGGAACTCCCCAGCGCAGTTCCTTCTCTTGGAGGCTACAGTTTCCATCAACAGTGTGCACAAACTCTGTTCTCAGACGCGCTGAGCAGCAGATTGGTTCAAATGGAGCGTGTGCAGGAGTGCATGGCACTAGTGAGTTAACCAGAACAGCCTCTGCTTTAGAGAAACGAGCTGCAGAAGTGCAAGGTTAGTGCCTGCTCCTCCCTAAACATAGGAAATGTGGGGAATTTGGGAAGAGGGAAGGAACTGTCTTACTGGTATTTCCCTAAATTGCTGGAATGGGCTCACCAGTGATGGCGAGAAAAGAATTCTGGATCACTGGCCGTCACACAGGATTTTGATCACCTGGGGAGAGGGACTTGGATGTTGGGGAGAAAAGATGAAGGAAAGCAAAAGACAACAGCCAGACAGTGGGTCAGAATAGGAAGGACCAGACAGGTGGGTGAAGAAGACAAACCGAAAGAAAACGCGTGCATTACATTTCTTCCCTCAAATGTGTCTGCCTTTCCAAAGAACACACGGTAATTGGCCTGTCTGAATTTTCTTTCCTTCTTTTAAGGGATAGATTCCTGTGCAGAGAGCATCCTCGGTGCTGGGTCTGCTGCTGAAGCCTTTGGGAAGATTGATGTAGAGAGCAGGCGATGTTCTATATCAGAATCTTTAATAACGTTCACACCATGGTAAATGAGACGGTGCAGAAACACTTACATACGGTGCTATATGTATAAATAGACAGACGCTGGGCAAGCCGTGTGGGTTAAGTTAGCGTTCGTGCCAGCTGGGGCAAAGATAAAAATGTGCTTGGGTTTTTCAAATACCTCACTTGGGTTTGATGCGTTCTGGGGGCTCCTACCACTGTGCTGTCTTCAGTTTCACACTCAGGGTGGCAGAAGGGAGGTGTGAGATTGTCATCCATCTGCACTTGCTGCCTCTAGCAGTTTATCGCTGCCTGATCCAGAACCTTTTCAAGCCCGGTTAGATACCTGTAAGGCTCCTTTTCTGCTCGTTCCTCCACCATTACTCTCACTAATGGAGTTCCCTTTTAAAGTTTCAGAAAATGTTTCAGAAAAAGCATGCTAGATCAATTTTTTTTCCCTTAATCCTCTCGTGCTGCTGCTGAAATCATACTCTGCCTGCATTGTTCTTCTAGTTCGTGGAAGGATTTTTTTTTATCCTATAAACCTCCAAAAATATAACCTGGAAATGTTTTTGAGATTGCTATTTGATTAATGGGAAAATATCAATTAAGACCAGCTATACAGCCACTTCAGAACGCTGAATCTGCTAGCATATTTACAGAAGCAGGTACAAATGGATGAGTTCAGCCAAAGAAACCTAAACTTCCTTCCTGGCATGAATAGAATTGTTTTAGTGCTCATCCTTGAGTGAGTAAGTGCTGGATATGCTCATGAATAAGAAGATCAAGTGACTATTTGTAAACTAACTTGCAGTAGCTTTATTGAAGGAGGGTTATCCTGAGCTTGGGATGACCCGGTCCCAGATGATTCAGCAGTGAATCATAGGCTTGAGAAGCGTCATGTGTATAGGTATCACTGATGGAAATGCTTTTAAATATGAGTGCATGAGAAATGCAAGTTCAATGAAGCTGCACTGTAGTAATAAATCTAAGAATCACTTCATATTATTAAATTCTAGCTTAACTTCTTTACTAACCAGGCAAAGTGATTTTGATGGCAGTCTTTTACCTCTCCTTCCAGGGGCTTTATTCAAAACTTTATAGCAGTTAATTGTTACATGACTGTCAATGGAAGAAGTTCCGACCATAGAACTCTTGCTAATTAAAAAAAAAAAAAAAATAAAATAATCCATTCAAGATTGTCTTAAGTAACTTAGAGCACATTAAAGCATGAGTATGGTCTAGTGGGAGGTGTCCCTGTCCCTGGCAGGAGGTTTGGAACTCGATGATGTTTAAGGTCCCTTCCAACTCTAACCATTCTATGATTCTAAATCTTGACTTACTAACCTTGAATTGCTTGGCTGGAATGCTGCACATAAGGCTAATTTAACTATTGAATGCTTATTTCTACCTCTCTTGTCTGACAAGATGTTGGTTGTGAGAGAGAGAAGCGTATGTGATTGTATAACCTGCCAGCAGAGCTTATATACTAGTTGGAAAATCTCTGGGTTCAGTTTGCTACAGAGCTACATGTTTTATCAGTTGAAAACAGTTTGCTTTCAAATTCCTGTCGTTCTGATCCAGCATGTAAACTAACACATTCCAGTGCAAAATAATAAACCTTTCTTAGAAAGTTCAGACTGACATTATTTTTAGCTATAAAATGTTACAATCAAATGCAAGTTAATGTTATGCCATTGAGTCAGCCACAAGTTTCTAGAAATCAGGTGTGTATTTTTAAGTACCTTTAAGAAGAAAAAAGCCAACCTATTGTTCATGATGCTCTGTATTGACTGTTCCTAATTGGGTGAAATAACGCATAAATAAATTTTCCATTTGCTCTGGTAGTTCAGGTAGTTTCTCTAGAGCTGAAGAAAACCTCAGTTGATGTTAAAGAACCATTTTGGTGCTATAGACTGGTTTTGGTTGGCTGCCCTTGGAGCCTTGAAAGAAAGTATTTAATGTAGCAGATATATAAGTCTGGTGTTTATGACACCTTACTCATCTGAAGAGGGAGAGGAAGGTTTTTATGTGAGAGTTCTCAGCTGGTTTTTCACCACGAACCACTAATTTGAACACAAGGATGTAATTCATAGGAAGTGCTGAGATGGTACAGACCAGAAAATAAATTTATAACATCTCAAAGTGGGTTTTTTGAGGAGGAAGCCCACATCTCTCCAGTGGTTTTATAGTCTTCTATTTGCATCTAAAGTTACTGGGATAAAATATGTAGTAGAAATGCTTCTAAACCCTTATGTGGGATGATTTTGGGATAACCTTTTCTGCATTCATTTAGCTCTAAGTCATGGCCTCAGGTTTGGGCAGTTACGAGGGTCACTTTTTGTTCAACCCCTTTTAAGCCATCTAGTCCCAGTGAAACAGTGAATTCTTATTAATTCTTAATGGTGTTTGGTCTCTGTAGGGATGGAGAGGGGTGGGTGGGATGGAGGCATCGTTGCACTTCTGCTGGCCAGTAATGATG
>VZRU01004142.1:118675-149234 GCA_013398155.1 Pedionomus torquatus
AACCCCCAAATCTGTTCTGCCAAATGCAGGAGGATAATTGGATATATTCTGTCCTTGGAGCAGTCATGGGCATTACATCTTCCTTCTGCGTAGATGTTGGCAGAGGCAGGAAAACTCCAGGGATGGCTGGAAAGATGTGCTAGGTGTTAGGCTTTGTTATCCTTCTGAGTGACAGTACGCAGACAGCAACGCGTTTATGACAGCAAAAGCCCACAAAACCTGACCAAACGACAGAAAAACCGCAGACAACTGGGCTATTGTGGTAATAAACCTGCTGACAGAATGAAGGATACTGGCCTATCTTTTCCCAGACACCATGGTTGTATTGATACATGATAGCACCTAGTGGAGACAAATATTACATAGTGTTTCATGTATACCCACCACGGAAGCAACCAATTCTTTACAAACACAAGGTCTGTGTTTAGTAACCTTAGTAATGTGAGCAGAGATGTTATCTGTGAAATCAAAAGCACTCTTAAAACAGAAAATAAAATCTGGGATGTTGAGCATGCTTTAACAGCCAGAGCTGAGTACATGGAACATGTCATGGGCTCCTGATTCTAGAGGAAAATGGCAAATTTTGTTTTACCGACAGAGGAAAAAAGAATTGTGTAAGTTTTAAGGTCTTAAGAGCAGAAAATAGTTTGCTTTTGGAAGTACAATACCTTCTACAACTGATTCCTGGTACTTTTTCCTACCATTGGTCTAGAGGCTTTGATCTCATCATGCTTCCCAAGCCTGTTCCAACAGGGTGTCTCTGATGCAATCCAGATTTAACCAGAGTTATTAAAATGGGCATATATATCAGCGTGCTTTAAATTTACAGTATCTACATGAAAGATTTTATTAACAGCTACTGTTGTCCTCAGTTACTAGGCAATGGGAGATCTGCGTTGGGTCTGGAAGTCGCGTGTTTGTGTTAGTTGCCACACTTGCCCTTCTCAGCAGTGGGTATGATGCTGGGCTCGTGGAGTTTTTCTACTTTTGGAACCTCTTTACAATGTGCTGTGAATTTATCCATTTGGATTGGTGCTAACTTTTGGATCTCTAGAGCGTGCTTTGTTCTGAGTTATAAACGTACCCAGAGGCTTGTGGAAAGTCAGTGTAGAACTAGGTTTAAGTATATTTAAATAGTGTAGCAGTATAAAAGAAAGAGGTGATTTTTTTTTTTCCCTGTCTTTTTAAATGCATTTACAAATAGTAATAACAGATATCAAAACTTTTTTGTTAAAAAATCCCAAAACCTACTCACTGGCTTGTTGTTTTTTTTTTTCTCCAGCATTACTGTTTAATGTTTTGAATCAATTACTGTTTTTTTTGTTTGTGTTTGTCTGGTTGATCTCAGAGAGGTCCCTTCCAACCATGAAGATTCTGTGATTGTTAAAATTATATTATCCATATGTATTTTAAAATTGAAAATTATTAATTTTGTCTAATAAGGAATGGTTTGTTCTAGACAATCTTTTATGTTGTTGTAAATCAGGATGTGTTATATTCGTTACTAAACATCTATACTTTTACTAAAAGGATAGTCTGTTATTTTGTACTACAGCATGTGTTGCTTTAGAGATTCAGCCCTAAATGCTTTTCTATTGCTTAGCTTTGCTGGGGATGGAAGAAGGGAATCCTTTAATGACCAACACCATGTTATTTCCTTAGGGTAATTCCTCTTAATTACCATTCCGTTACAGTCCCGAGAGTGCAGGTTATGCACAAAGACTTTGAAACATGGATTATATTTCTGTCTTGGAACACATCATGCTGCAATTCTTTTTCCTTAGGCTATAACATTCTATTACTATTTCATCAAAGGTTTAATTAAACCCATTAGTTTGCAGAAATTGTCTACATGCTTCAAAAATTATCATCTTTAACCTATTAGAAGATGCTACTTGTAATATTTTTCAAAGATATGAGCTCTAATATAGTCTTAACTATTGATAAGATGAAAATTAAAGTATAAATTGGAAAGAAACTGCTTTTGTAGTAAGTGTACCCATTTTATTTAGCAGGATAGCACAGATAAAATCTTTAGCCATGTTCTGTTCTGACTTCTCTGAAGATTATTCTAAAAAAAAAAAAATCTTTCTTGAGCAATAGGGGGAAAAATGTGTGAAAAGGGTTTTGTTAAACTCTGAGGAACTAGTTTAAGATTTCTTTTTTTTTCATGAGACAAATATAACTTTACAGATGCTTGACTACATCTGATACTAACACTCGTGATTTTTGGACATTGTGTATATCCAGGGGTTATGAATAGTTTTTAATTTCAATCTTCATAAGTATATTAATTCAAATAATTTGAGACTGTTCCTTCTGGATACTGAACAGAAGCATCTAGGTTTACAGCCTCCCAGAAAATGTAACTTGCTAGATGAACTCAATTTTGTAGTTTGTTAAAATAGTTGGGGTTTAGGGTTTTGGTTTGGTTTGGTTTGATTTGTTTTTTTTTTTTGAAACCTGATATGAAAATACATTATATGGACGTATTAAGAAAATTTAATCTACCATGTGCTTACAAGTCCTGAAATATTTCTGAACTGTAGTAAGCAGGAGGTCAGCAGCATCTTTTTGAATTGTGAGCCACTGGTAGTCATAAGTCAGTAATAATTTGCACATAGGAGAAGGAAAAACGGACCATTCTCTATTGCACCCTGTATCTACCCATAAAAAATCCAAAAGAAACAAGGGTCGTCTTTCTCCTAAGTAGTTCATTACCTAGGAATAATGCTAGAACTAATGGCAGCACAGTTCCAACAAAACTGTGTCTTGGAAGTGCTTTGCTTTGGTTTTGGAAAGGTACGATCCCTAATGCTTTTACAACAATTAAAGCAGGAGAAATTCACCTTGTGAATTGTCTGGTTTCTCACAAAAGGATGAGCTCAAATCGTGCTGAAGGCAGTTGTGGGCCCACAAATAATGTATTTTAAAAAGTCGGGGAAGAAGTGGCCTAAAACCAATTCATGTGCAGATTAACATAAACTTCCAAAACAAAGTAACATTTTGTTCCAAAGTAACAAAAAGTAACATTAAGAGAATGTGAAGTTGGAAAGTCAAGTTCAAAAAAAAACCAGTGAATGCTATAATTGATGCTTGCATGACCATAATTAAGTGCTTCTAAAAATTAGTTAAATTTATCTTGTTTGGAACAATGGATTTCTCTTTTCAGAGACAGATTTATGTTTTTAAACAATTGAGCATGAACAGAAGTGGTTGTCTTTTGATTTCTTAAATACTTTATTAACATTTGGGCTACATGGAATTTTAACACTTGCAAGTGAAACTCGAATCATTACTAGAGGAGTAAAGGCTCGCCCATCACCTTCTCCTGCCATGGACCTCCTTAGAGTCCCCTTTAGTTTTCAAGGGTTTAGGCTCCTCATCTACTTAATTACTCCTTTAGCAGAGATCATTCTGACTATTTGGTTTCCCTTATAGTTCCTTGAATCTTCTTGTGGTTAATCTTTCTTTTTTTCTTTATAAGATGGGCAAACCAGAGTTGCGTACGAAATTTATCAGTGGCATAATTGCATTTTCTTTTGTTTTCTATTTGTATTAGTAATTCTCTGTCCTGTTATTTGTTCTCTACTCCTATTCTCTATTTCTATTCGTAATTCTTAACGTCCCATTTTGTTGGTTTCTTTGACTTGTCAGCATCAAGTATTTTGATAGAACTCTAGGAAAAGATCTTTCTTCTGAACAGTAGTTTTATAATCTGTGATTTTTGTATCTAGAGCAGGATTTATTTCCTTCATTAATTTGCATTTATTAACATTTAATGTGTTAGGTTTTGCTGAGCCACTCGGCAGCATGGGCAACTACTGTAGCTCTTCATAGCCTGCCCTGTTCTTGTTTGGGATACTTACTGTCACCTGAAGGCTCTGTCACTCCATGAGTTATGTTCTTTTCAGTGTAATTTATGTATTTATTAAATAGCAGAGATTTTAGTGGGCCTTCTTCAGCCACCTCTTCCTTCCCAGGTGCTGACTGGGAAGCAGCCTTTTATTTCTACTCCTTTAAACTTTACCATATCCTTTTCTTGCTTCAGATTTCTTTTGGTGGGTTTTTTGTTTGGTTGTTTTGTTTTGAGGCTTTGATGATGGGCTTATTTTGAAATGCCTTTTGCAAGTCTGAGTGGATATTAAATGGATCTCCTGCACCCCCAATGCTTGTTGAGTCCTTCAGAGAATGGCAGTGTATTGGAGAGAGAGAATGTCCCTTTGCAAAGGCGGTTTTGACTCTCACAAATGTTGTACGTGTTGTTGTGCCATCTATTTTATAGTTCCTATAAAACTGGATGTTATAGATGTTACTTTTTTTTCAAATAGGTGATAAATCCAATCCTAGATGGAGTATATTTTTAAAATAACATTGTTGTGACTCCTGTTTCTCCTTTTTAAATTTTAGCTGTCCCTTTTCCACCAACGCATCGCTTGACATCTGAAGAAGTGTTTGACACAGATGGAAGACCAAGGGTTGACATTTTGAAGAACCACTTGATAAAAGAAGGTCGAGTGGATGAAGAAATTGCACTTAGAATCATCAATGAGGGTGCTGCAATATTACGAAGGGAAAAAACTATGATAGAAGTTGAAGCTCCTATTACAGGTAATATTTCTAGATAATTTCACTCATGATTAAACTGGAAAGAAGCCAGATCTTTTCACTAGTAGAGTTTGTCATAGAAATTGCTACAGTAAAATTTCTGTGTAATCTTATTGAATGATCCCTCACAACTGCATTTGCTTAATAGCATGCAAATGGTCTGAAAAAATAGGCTCTAGATTACATTGCAGAATGAAGGGGAAAAAAATAGTGCGATTGGTATTAAAATGGCAAATTAGAAAGTAGTTAAGTGCTCATAAATTACAGGTTTCTAATTCCTGCAGTGCTGTAAGTGGGAATAAAGACATCTACCTGGAATAGAAAAATGAACTCAGAATTATCCCCAAATCTAAATATGTGAAGAAAAGCTAATTGCTGTGGTTTGAAGCAAATAATGTGAACTGGAATTCTGGGTGAAAAAATACACCTTTATAGTTCCTCTGTAGGTGAGACTGACAATTGCATGTAAAACCACATTCTTGTGAGGGTAGTAGTTCTGGAAAGTGTTGGAAGATTGTTTTAGCCTCTTTAATGCAGAAGGACTGGGTCCATTGTGATACAGACCTGACTCTTAGGGGTTTTTGGAGTATATTTGGAGTATTTTCATTCTGACTCTTTCTGTTTCTGTTTGACCTGCTAAAAGGTGAAATTGGTATCCTTTAATACTTTTATAAATAAACAATCCAGGCTCGTAGGAAAGAGCTGATGTTGCGTATCTGTTATTTAAGAAAGTAGATTTGATTTTTGTGCTCAACTTAGATTTTTCTTTCATTTGAATGTGTTTTCTCCTAAATGAGTATATAAAATTAGTGTCTGAAAAGGTTCTTTTAGGGTATAAGATTGCTTTAATTTATTATTATCAGGTAAATGAAAACATTGAAACAGAACATCATTGCTACTGACATTTTTTTTTTAAAAATGTACAGTTGAAATGGTGGAAACCTCTAGGTGACTGAACTCAGAGTCTTTTGAAGCTCCAGACAAAGTTCAAAACTACGGTGTTGCCCATATGTTTAGAATTTTTATATTTCTGTCTATTAAGGTAGTTACCCATAGCTAGTGCTATATGGACAGCTGAAAAAGAAAGTCCTTGCTGTGTTTGAGTAGAAATCTTAAGAAAAGTTACATAAGGGAAGACACATTCTATTTAGTCTAACATTTTGTAGGTTATCATGACAAATGGTCTGCTCCAAGGGCATAATAACTTTTAAAGTGTGGTGTGCCATATCCAGTATTTCTTTCCAAAATTAGAGTAACTCTTTTCCCCCAAAAATTGCTGATAAACTCTGAGAAGTCAGAAAATGGTAATTGTCTGTTGATCTTAATTTCACTTAATTGTTATTAGCAATGCCTCATGCAGAAGCGAGAAGGCAGCTCCTTACTTCCATTGGGTTGGAAACTCCTATGAAAATGAGGAGTTGGGAGCAGTTGTCTTCTTCCATACATCTTTTTAAATTATTGGGTTTTAAATTGATGACCTGGTTTTGCTGTGGGCTCTTCAAAGTCTTTCTATCTGCTGTCTTCAGCACTTCTGCCAGAGCTTGCTGGCTACTGGTCTTGTCTTGTCTCGTATTCTAAAAACACAAGAAAAACCCACTGTTGAAATAGTGAACCTGATCATTTGAAGGAGAAAAGTAACCGCTCAAGCAGAAGATATGATGAGATTAAAAAGGTGTATTAGTCTGACTCAGAAACAAAGACAATATTCCCTGCTTTTTTCAACACCACCTGGACACAGGAGGTTGTTGCAAAGCAGCAGGCATTTTCAGATCTGCATATCAAGGAGAATGCACAAAGATACCTGAGGGGCTGGGGAGAACAGTAAGGAGCTGCTGACAAGTTTCAAGACCTCAATGCTCAGTGCATTAACTATGTTTGAAAAATATTCCATGATCCACTAGATTCAAACAGGACAGTCATCAGCATTGTCCCAGGTAGTGAGGACAGAATCTTCATGAAAAACAAAGGGGGAAGCTTCAAAAACTTCTGTTATTCCTGCTTTATACCTGCCTTTCCTCTTAAATAGAAGTGCTTTGTGGCTTTTTACTTAACTATAACTTAGTAACTTTTCTGTTAGATTTTTTAAAAATTAATTGGAAAAAAATTTTTGCTTGCAGTGTGTGGTGATATTCATGGCCAGTTCTTTGATCTAATGAAGCTGTTTGAAGTGGGAGGATCACCTGCTAACACAAGATACCTCTTCCTCGGTGACTATGTAGACAGAGGTTATTTTAGTATAGAGGTAACTGAATATATTAATCTGTTTTGTCCTAAATTTTTCTATAAGCACGCTTTCACGGAGGTTTTCAAATGAAATTTTAAGTCTGCTTTGACATGTGAATGTGGTCTTCCTTGCTGTGCTTTCTCCTATGACAAAGGCCTGTTTGCAGAAAGATGTTGATCGGCCGTTTGGACTGTCCTGTTGAAATCACCAGACTTACTCATTTTTCCTCCTTTTTCTTTAGCTAGTTTTAAAAAAGGTGAATTCTGTACCATTCTTCTATATAATCCCATTTCTCTGGTAATATGCATGAAGGTGTGTTTGTATGTTTTTGGAGAACAGGTGAGTCATGACTGCAAGGTCTTTTAATTTATTATAGCTGTTTATCTGTATAAAATAGATTCATTTTACTTACATAATCAAATGTTTTTTAATAATTATTAATATTTTTCTTTACTAAAATTCTGAGGGCGATTACGAATATTCCCTAAGGGTGACCTGTGTTTCTGCTATTAATTTTTCAGGTATTTTGAATTCAAATAACTTTTCTAATTTTCAGCATGTTTATTTAATACACTACGTTCCAGAAATATTCACTTATTCCTACCAATTAGTTTCAGAGCTATGATTTTTTTTAAAGTTAATTATTCTTCTGGAGCCAGCTTGGGAAGTGCCTCAGCTTGGGATCTCTTCATAGATACCAAATCTAAGAGAGTGATACACCATGTCAAATAGTATTTTGCAAGTCATGGTGTATGATGCTTCATTTCTGTGTTAAAATTATGCTGTTCTAATACCATGTACTGTGGAGGGCATGCACAATGCCTTCTGGGGTTGTTAGGGATGGTAGACAGACAGGAGAAGCAGCAAGAGGGATGGCCTCAAAGTCATTTATAAGGAAAAATTTCAGCAGGCATTCCCTGTTTGTTAATTTGATGTTCTTGCCCTGTTCTTGATGATTACAAATAGTGTAATTGTCCTTGAAAAGGACATTTCCAAAGCAGCACTGTATGTTTATATATCAAAACATGGTATGAAAGCTTTTCAACTATTACACTTAGAGAAAATTTCTGAGCAGTAGATGTTCTTGAACACATTAATAAGAACAGGCTAATTTTTTTTCTCATGATTTTAATTTAATTTTTAATCTAATATTGGGCATGCTAAATAGATATTGCACAATATGCAGAGTTATGCTAAATATACTCTTGAAAACCACTCCAGGGTTCTTAAAAGGCTTGTCTGTCTTCATTGAGATAATCTGCACTCTTAGACCCTGAGTAGCTGTTGGAACATCAGTGAAGTAGGTGGCAGATTATCTGAATGAAGTTGAATTGCTGCCAAGTGCATGAAGGTGGGGCCCTGCTTTGTCGTCCTCTCCAGAAAGAAAAAGCCAGTACATTAAAACAGCCATTTACTCTCCCATTTTAACCTTAATTTTTTTTTCCTGCTGAAGTTTTTGCCTTGGGTAACATTTAGGATGTTTAAGTTGACCCCCAGGAGTTTTCATATGTGGTTACTTTAAAATCGCCCCTAACGATTCCCTAATATACTTTGGGTAAAATATTTGCCTTTTCTCAGAAAAGTGAAGATGCAGTTTTCTAAAAATGTATTAAGAGTGAAATCTGATTTTTCACTAATAAATTCTTAGTCAGTCTGTCCTGAAACATCTTTAAATGCATTGGTATCTTAGTAGTAACCCATTTCCAAATTAAACAATGCCATCATTTGTAAGAGGAAAGCTAATGGTGTGCTACTGTGATTGTATGAAACAAACTGCTGGGATAAAGACAGGGTCCCTCGCATAAGTGTGTGCAGATGCCTCTTTTTTTGTGCTGGGAGTAACAGGACCTAGAAAGCTCTGACGTTAGTTTGCCTGTATTTGATAATAAAAAATACGTATGCTGGTAGAAGAAAGGTAGAAAAAACCAAACGAGTTAATAGGTAACACGTAAATCTCAGCGATTTAGTCAAATGGAGTATCTGTTCACTGAAAGGAAGGCACTGTTTTGCCACTTTTCTATTAGAAGTTTTCAAGATTTCCAGCTGTTACAAATTTTTCATCCAAACTGACTTCACTAAACCAGTTCGCAGTTGTAGAATTTGCCAGATTAATTTGAGTATTCATTTGATGATAAGCAGTTGTAAGAAACATAATCAGTTTGTAAGAAACTGATTATGCTCTCTGCTGGGAAACAGTTTTAAAGAGTCTGGGGACTTTGCAATGTATCAGACTATTTTAGAATTATAGAAACGTTGGAAACTAAGTGTTATCATTAGAAAAATTACTATTTTGTGTATTTTTACCAAGAAGAAAAATTCAGTAATTAGTTTAGCTAAACTTCACAATAGAAATCTATGATGTATTTCTCCATGCTTGCTGTGAATTTTAAAGTGTTCCTTTGTTTTCTTTCTTCCTTCCTTCCTTCCTTCATGTACTTAATATTCTATGCAAAATAATTTTGGAGAATGATATCTTCAGGATACTTGCATTGATTGAGAACGCTAATAATAACAACTTGCAGGTGATCTCAGTGTAGTCAAAAACGTCTGGAGTTTTGAGATTTCTGTGCTCAGTTAAAAATGCAAGAATGAGATTTGAAATTTAAGAAATGCATTGTGGCCATTCAAGGCTGCTGGGTGGTAATGGGCTATGAACTTAAAGAATTGTCTGTGTTCTGTAGCTCTGTCCTCAACACTGCTGCTGATGTTGCAATACTTATTATATATGGAAACTTATTATAACTCTTTGAATTTACTGCTTGAACACTAAATAAACCACCAGCTTTCCTGGTTTGAGGGGGGGGGAAGGTTTATTCTGTCCATTCTTAGTTTAAAAACAGTCTCTAAATGATATAGCTGTCTTTAATGTAAAGAGTTTTGTATTTTTCCTTTTTCTTCAATCTCTGTTAATAAATGTCTGCTTTGTTCTTATGCCAGTGTTTAGGATCATATTATAAAATCAGTTTTTAGGCACAAACACATGCATGATTTCTCTAGATGAAAGTGTTCTGCAGTATGATTCCACTGAGTTTACTTTATTATTGGGTGTCCAGTAAATACACATACTTTTTCAGCATTCTGTGCTCTTCTTAAGAAAAGTAATAAGCAATTTGTGTAACTGATGTCCAGAACTGGACTTGAGAAAGTAGTGCTGTGTTTTAAAACGGCACATTAGCCATACTTGCATTTGAAGCTGTTATTATTGAGAAACACAGAGTAAGAATATTAAATTTTAAAGTTCTTATAAACTAGTGTATTTTACTGAATATCTTTGTTTTTCAACAGTGTGTGCTGTACTTATGGGTCCTGAAAATTCTCTATCCAAGCACGTTATTTCTTTTGCGAGGCAATCATGAATGCAGACACCTTACAGAGTATTTTACCTTTAAGCAGGAATGTAAGTACTGTGTAAGAGTGTAAAATTAGCTTACTGCCAACCTGCTGATCTGTGGTCTGTCACTTTGCTTGAGAGATGCTTGTCTATTGGTTTAATTAAGGTCTTGCAAACATTTGGAGGCCCCGTTGACTTGTGTAGAATCCCTTGCAGTTAAATGTGGCATGGAAGGGCAAATTGTGTAGAAAACTACTGGATTTAAAGATACATTATGGAGTAAATTTTGATTTATCCATTCTGATTTTAAATTCCTGGAGAGAGGAAGGCTATTTTGTTGTCTCGGCTGTACTCGAGAGTGCAAAGTTACTTCCTGCCAAGTAATTTTTCCATTTGGGGAATTGGTTTCAGCCATACTAGTGAGAGAACTGTCTTGGTGATCTAAGCTGCTCATCCGTTTGGAGGCTTGTGTAGGTATTGATTGAGGGATAAATGGCTCATTTGCCCTTCTGAAACTCTCCCTGATGTAGATAAAAGTGACATACTCTATAAGCAGTTCCTAGCTTTTCACTGTAAAGGAGAAATCATACATTTAATGGTAGTATTTTACATTGAATTATGCTGTATAATTGTATAAGGCAAAATAATTCTGTGATTAAAAAAAAAAACACAATAGTTTCTTCACACTTGAGATAATATAAGAGGAAATGAAAAAGGTTCATAGTTCTAGAAGAGAATATTTCTTAGAAACGTTATCATCTTTGGAATTGCTCATTTAAACCCCAAAGTACTCATTGCTTTGGATTTTTTTTTTTTAAGCATTCACTATGAGATTTGCTCTTCTAATTATGATCTGTTAGATTACTTCTTCCATCTAATGTGAATTTCTTAATGGTTTCTGTCTTTTTTCTTGCAGGTAAAATAAAGTACTCGGAAAGAGTCTATGATGCTTGTATGGAAGCTTTTGATTGTCTCCCTCTTGCTGCTCTTTTAAATCAACAGTTTCTTTGTGTTCATGGTGGACTTTCACCAGAAATTAATACACTAGATGACATTAGGAGAGTGAGTATTTTGTGTATTTGAAAATAAGTGGAAATACAGATGTTCATATGATGCTATACAAAGTCATGTTTGTGTAATTGTCAGCATATTGTTTTCTGTTCTTGTCTCTTTTGGAAGTGTGAATTGGGAACTGAAATGTAGGCTAAGTAGTATCATAATTAAAAACCCTTGGATTATCTAATGCGTTTTCCATTAGTAGATCTCATTGGGACAGCTGGGACTGCTACAAAATACACCAAAAAAGCCCTCCTCAAAAAACTTCACATAGTTTCCTGACACAGGTAGTGTATGTAAAGAGCTTCATATCCAATCCAAAAAGTGCTTTATATTTCTTTCTAGATAAAAGCTGGCATTCTTACAGCTTATAGGACAAAACTCATAGAAGTCAATTGTAGTCTTAAATTTGTTTGGAACATCAGGTGTTATACTTCAGTTATTCTTCTATTGCTTTAAAAAACTGTTTATTCTCTTGATTTTGTGGCTTTTGGTCTTGAAAGAGTGTGAAATTGCAGTATTCAATAGAAATTCAGATTGCTATTTAAAATGGCAAATTTGATAGACGTTTGAGAATCAGCTGTGGAGTCCTCCTGGCTGCGGTAAATGTGCTGAGTATATTGGTAAGAAGGAAAACAAGTTTTAAAAATGCAGTGGAAACACTTATAGATACCGATGTGCGATTTAAAGGGAAGAAGTTTGTGATGACATGAGGTATCTGTTTCTAATAACTTGGTTTCAGCTTGCATGGTCTGCTGGTGGCAGGTGGAGATTGTGTCATGGGAATTTTCAAACTCAGTTATTTTTCCTTTCTGAATACTCCTTTTGATTTATTTTAGTGAACTTAGCTGACATCTTGACTGCTGCGTTTGGAAACCAAAACCATTCCTGTTATGATTAGTAACAGCTATAGTATCTCATCTTAAAAATATAAGTAGGTAATATAGTAACTTTCTAAGAAAGCTTTGGGATTGTAGGTAAAGATGGAAGAAAAAAGTTGTTTCTCCACATAAGAAGGTACATGAGGGCCTATTTCAAAACAGATCTAAGTATCAGTGAGAAGAAAAAGTATGTTCCTAATTTGGTTTTACAGGATATAAATATTGAGGGCCCGTTTTGTCATTTATTGTATTTCTCATTTTCTTAGGATTTTCTCCTTTGCTCATGTTCCTTTTTATTATTTTTTTAAACCTTAGATGTATAGGCTGCTCTCCAGTTGAATCTCATTTCTGAATTCCCCAGATCATTTTATTATTTTTTTTGGTACTGATCGGACCATTTCAGTGGCTAGAACATCAGGTTTTTTCACTTTCAGATATTACACTGCCAGGCAGAATGGTATGAGAGGAGAAGAAAATGGTAGAAAGAGAGAGGAACCATATTTACAAGCTTAGTGGCGTAAGTGGGAAAATGTACTGAGGTACATGGCATTTTCAGAGCAAATACTAATGTGTACAGAAACCTATATGCATCGTGCAGAGATAGAGAAGTAAGAGAGCAAAGTGAGTAAATGGTGCCATTCTGACAACACCTTAACACTTCTCACACTACAGGTAAAAAGAAATGTGCTCAGAGCTTTTTGGAAAGTAGTGGAAAGGAAACGTAGTCTGGAAAAACGCTTTGGAAAACCACTGTCATAATAAGATTGTGATTAATTTTTCTTTTAGTCTAACTCTTGTGCCTAGTCAGGTTTCAAAGTGTCAGGTAAACTTTACTAAAAGGTAATTCTGTCATTGTGGCCTCTATTTTCATATGTGGTTCTGTAACGCTCAAGGCTACATTAGTATATAAGCTTGTATGTTTATATATATGTATGTATGGAAATTGCATTGTATATTGCCTCTGATGGAAACCATGTTTATAAATGTAAGGCAGTGTTATTAGAGTTGTTCTTCAAGCCTTTTTTGTTTTTAAAGAATCATCTGTTAACTTGGAGAGGGCACTATTTCTGAGTTGGCAGCAGTGTCAATAGCTGCATTACAGCTTGGCATGCGCTGATACTATAAACGTATTTAAATTAAATGGGTACTGTGTAATGCTCTTGTTGTATCTAGGAAAACATATACTTGTGGTACAAGTGTGGTGTGTGCAATGGCTTCTGTGAACAGTCAGGACAATTGTATGATACTGCAAGCTTTCTGGTTTATTAGCAGAAGCTCTCATTAAGGAGAGGTCTCTGCAAATGTATAGGCATAAGCTTCTGGCATAAGAAGGGAAATCAAAGCTCTAGAAACACTACAGGAATTGCTTAAGAAAAAAGAAAAATTCTGTGCCGATGCAATTTCTTCGGGACTAACTCTCTTGTCAGTGCTGCTATTTGGGAAGATGATTAAACTGCACAAACTTAAATTATTATTTTTGCTGGGATAAACTTAGATGCAGTAAAGGACAGCAGCATAGGTAGGTGTGACAGTAAAGCCTAACAAGAAAGATTGCTGCCAGTGGTTCTTATTTCTGGGAGAATGGAAGTTTGTAAAATGGACAATAATCTGATTTTTATTCTCTGAACTTCATTTATACAACTATTCGGATTGTGTTGGTAAAGAGCATTTCTTTCAGACAACTTTGAGATGCTGTTTAGTTGATTTCATTTACACTGTCAGCATTTCTGCTGAAACAACATGCCAGGAGTCGTGACTTTAAGCCTAGTAATTTATAAGGAGGACAAACATCTAGATAAGATTATGGGGACTCTTAATTTAAAGAAGAGAAAGAATTTTCTTACAACAGATGGTCAGTCTTTTGTTTAATTCTTGGTGATACTAAAGCTTCTTCAGCAAAGTCCCTTGAAATCTATGGGGGCACTGCTGGGAATCTGTCTTTATAATACCTTGCTTCCTTTCCATGGTCTGGTGAAATTTCTTTCTCTTCAGTAATGTATAAGGTGACGGCCACTCTTCGCTGGCCTTCATATTGTTTTTAGAGCTTTACTGTGTGATAGTTCTCAGGAAAATTAGGGCAGATTAATTAAAACTAGTGTCTGTGCCTTCAGTTATGTGAAACTTCTGTCAAGGTCTTTTGCCTCAAAAGTAAAGCAGTTTTAATTTGCTGTACCTTAATCTACCTCCAAGGTTTTGCTACTCCTGAATTTGAACCCCTGTGTGGAAATATGATGTGCTTCATTTCAGTAGCCCTAACTGCATAATACCTAGAAATTCATTTAAATATAAATATCTTGTGGTATGTATGTAAAAAAATAGACTACCTATTTCTGTTTTATCACCAGGTGTAGTGATTCTTACTATTGAATAAAATTGTCTGTCTTGGTTATCTTAATCATATTTAGAAATACCTTAAGCTCATTTGTATTGAAATTCTATTTTGCCATAGTCAGAACGTATTCAGAAATAGTTCATCAGTAACAAGTGTTTTGAATTGACTTGTGGCCATCATTAGCTTTCTTGCTGTCCTGATGTAGAGAAACAGTGAAGTTGATTGTTCTGATTTGATACATGCAATCTGGGCTTAGTAGCTTGCAGTGACATTTTCTTAAATTTTGAGATGTCTTGAGAACTGTACCAGTTGGTAGCCTGTCTAGTGAAGGAGACACTGGTTTGATGTGTATGTCAGTAAGTATATTAATTTTTTTTACAAATTGACATCCTTACTTGAAGAAATGGCTACATTATTGTTCCAATGCAATGAGAAGGTAGTTTGAGAGAGAGACAAGTTGCTTCCAGCGACCAAAACTTTTTATTTATGTCTCTATCCATTTGGGCAAAGTCATAAGGAAAATCCTTGAAGAATAACGGAAGAAAATTTCTTATAAATGCTTTCTAGACTTTCAGCCTTCTGTATTGCAGGAAACATCAATCGGCAATCAGTTGAATCTTCCTTGTGTAAATGCTTCTGTTAGCTGCTGGACCCAAATTTATTGCTGGAGGTTTAGAAACTTGATGGTTTAATCTACAGAAATTCAGGTACTTGTAGAAGTTGATGGACTGACTTCTTCAATCTGGAAGAAATATTCCATACCGGGTTTATCATCCAGTGTGCGAAATGTCAAACCACTGGATTTTTAATATTGAATAAATTCCAACAACAATTTCATTTAATACCTGCCTTGCCATTATCTGGCAGGAATTTATAAAGATCTGGACCTCTCCACTTATGTTACAGGTGGCAGCCTCGGGAGCTCTGATTTTCCAGGGCATGAGAGAGCTTGGCACTACTGCTGGTTCCATATTTGAATGGATTCCTATGGACCGTTAGACTCAAATTCACCAGGTGCTCACCAAACCTCCCTTCGAACCTGTCACGAAGAGTTAAGTGTTCTCTAGTACCAGCAAAGTCATCTTCTTTGGTATGGGAGGTAAAGTGAGATAAATGCACTGTCCATCAAAGAACTGTTCCTACATTTCTTGGATAAAATCATCTTGTGAACAAACTCCAGCTACATAAAGACCAAATAAACTTTACATTGAATCTGGGATACCTAATTTCATTTCTGGGACACCAGAGATTGATTGACTGTTACTTAAGCAGGGTATTTTCCTTTTACGTTAACAAATGTGCTGTCCTCCTTACCTCTGCCCCTTCTCGCTGTGGTTACTAGGGAAGTTGCAGGCTCCTAAAGCAGGTGTTTCCAAGTGGAAATCTGTAAAGAAGCAGCTTGAGGAAAGAAAACAGAGACATCTCCCAAAATGCTTATGGCCCGTTATACCAGGGCTAGAGCTGAGAAATAAAGCCTGCATGACAGAAGTCTAAGAGGGCTCAGCTGGTCACCTCTTTATCACATTATTATATGATCCATTATGGAGACGGGTGTTTGGGGGATTTTTTTTGGTTGGGTTTGGTGTTTCATTGTTTTTTTTTTCCCATTTTTGATGATACATTTAGTCTCTTCTAGTCAGTGCTAATTATTCATGCTTTTCTTTTATAATTCCTGTTTTCTGTACTGTTTCTCTTTGCTAATTCCTGGTAGTGTCTCCAGATTGGTAGATATGGCATGTGCATGAAAAAGGACCATTTTGTTCCTTGTCTGTAACTTGACCTTGTATTACACATATCCATCAGTCTGGAATTTATCTCCCTTCTTTTTACAACTAATAAATCTTATTGCTCTTAACAGGTTTGGTTCTTTTGGCATGCCTCTACCTTATTTCATGAGGAGGAGAGGAAAAAATATACAGAAACTACTTCTCTTTGATATGGTTGGGATTTATTGTAAAACACTTGGTATTGATGGATATGTAGTTTAACAAACGTGTAAAACTTGCTGAGGTAATATTCAAAGAGTCTTTGTGCTCTTGCCTTTTATCAAACAGTTAGATAGATTCAAAGAGCCTCCAGCATTTGGACCAATGTGTGACTTACTGTGGTCGGATCCTTCAGAAGATTTTGGAAATGAAAATTCACAAGAGCATTTCAGTCACAACACAGTCAGAGGATGCTCGTACTTTTATAGGTGAGAATATGGGACTATCTGTTGGATGTTTTAATGCTGACTTTGGCTGCGTATTTTAAGAGAATTTCTTTTGCTCACAGTTGTTTTCTTTTCACAGCTATCCAGCAGTTTGTGAATTTTTGCAAAATAATAATTTGTTGTCAATCATTAGAGCACATGAAGCACAAGATGCAGGGTAAGTACTTTGTGACCTCCCAAGAAATGACTCACAGTGTAAAATAAAATTTAATTGCTTATTGCTGTAAGATGTAAAATAATCTGTTTGGTTTTGCAGTTATAGAATGTACAGGAAAAGTCAAACCACAGGGTTCCCATCATTAATAACAATTTTTTCAGCACCTAATTACTTGGATGTCTACAATAATAAAGGTAAGAACTTGTTATTAATAACTGTATGTAACCATAAATGGGGCTAACTAGAGAAGCCATCTAATATCCAAATTTTTTTGCCAGGTAAAAAACTAAAGGACTAAAAAATCCATTAGTAAAAGTTACGTTATGAAGAAGAGCGTGTGACATAAACGATGATCTCCTGTAAGAGTACCCTGAAGCACAAGTTGAGGGCAAAGATTTCCTGTGTAAAAATTGTTGCTGTTTAGGACTTCTGAATGTGTCACCTGGTGTTTTCCAGTCAGTTAAGGCTTTTCTGCGATGTGAGTGTTCACTCCTCTGGTTGTCGTTAGTTTGTGAACTAAGTAAGGAAGGGAGGAAGCAGCAAGTGCATAAAATAGTTTGTGTTGCGTATCGTGGCGTCTGAGAGTCTAATGCTGGGCAGGAGAAATTACATGCAGATGAACACTGAGAACTTGCATTGTGGTAGGTACCTTGGTGAAATAAAACAAACCCCACTGTGCTTCTATCTAGGTAGTCACTGGGAAGAAGGTGCAGCAGGGAGGTGTGTGTTTTGTGGCGGTCAGAGCCATAATTACTGCATCTGGGATATCAAGAAAGTGCTGATCTCAGTTCTGATTGCCGTGGGAAATGGTATCAGGGAGGTGAAACACAGAAGGAATTAATTTTGTCCATCCTCTGCTTAAGATGAAGTTGCATGGGAGAAGCTTGCTTAATAGTGTGGAGAAAGATGTACAAGTCAGAATTACAGAGAAGAGCTTAACTGTGAATTCATATTATTTGTAGATGGGAACAAAGGTCAACAACAGAAATAATTAAAAATAAAGCCTGCTGAAATTCAAGGGTGACGTTAAAGTACGGTGTTTCAAGTATGTGGTGAATGAGTGATCTCCAGTAGTGTTCCTTTGAAACCAAGACCTCTTTTCTGTTAAGTACATTGTGTTTTCTCCCACCCACCTTCCAAAGAACCAGCCCCTACTGCTTATGGAGGGCGATTAACTGTATGGAGGAAAAGACGAGCTGTTGTTACTTGAACTCATTGTAAAGTAAAGGAGAAACACAAATAGCTTCTACTGGTTTTTCACATTTTTTTCACCATCTTTGTGGATATTGTGCTTTAAGAATGGTTTTTCACATGAGCCATTCCCCATGTAGTACAAGCTTAAGTAGGGAAAAATGCAGTCAGTGCTTGTTTAGCTTTAGAAGGCTTCTGGTTTTCTGCTTTGTTTCTCTGTGCTTCCCTTTCCCCTGTTACTCCAGGCTTACAATGTGGGAAGGCACGTATGAAGAATAAAACCTGAATCTGAATGCGTTGCTATTCTGTTAGAATTTTGTTAATGTTGCTGAAATTATACCTCTTCAGACCTTTTAAAATCTGTCTTTGTTGTAGACATACAGTAGGACAGCGTGGAACTATACTGGTGTGTATCAGTACCTTAAACTGCAACAACATAAAATCCAAAATTTTCTATTAGAAACATGTCCTATAAAGACTCTGAAAGAAAGAGAACGGAGTATCTCTGGGTTACTTTGTCTGTAATATAAAAGAAAGCTAAAACAACTCTGTGATTTTACAGTTGTAGTACTTACAAGTTGTAAACATTCTTTCTGAAACTTCTGAATTTTATTTTAGCTGCTGTATTAAAATATGAAAACAATGTCATGAACATTCGTCAGTTCAATTGTTCTCCTCATCCTTACTGGCTACCAAATTTTATGGATGTTTTCACGTGGTCTTTGCCATTTGTTGGAGAAAAAGGTAGGCAAAAGTTGCACATTGATGAACTTCTTTTCTACCGAATTCATGATGGGAAGATATTTTTTTCCCCATGTATTTACCAGTGAGAGATGAATTGCATAATTTCTGTGAAAATTGGCGTCTGTATTTGTCTTTATTAGGGAAACTTCTCGGATGCTTAATTAGAAAGAAGATTTGGTAAAGTTGAACTGGTTGGGAAGGGGGTTTTGTCATGTGAAATGCTGTTTCTGAGAAAGGATAGACTTGAATCCAATTTTCTCAGCAGGTTTTGGTTGCTTTTCTCACCTTTTTCAGTCAAGATAGTTAAAACTGATAAAGCAGAGGTATTAACAGGAATTATAATTTTCATTGAGGGTCTATAGCTGCATTGTTAAGCAGTACCTTTGAAATGCGTTTGGAGTCAATACGAAAATTGTTCCAATTCTACAACACTCTTGGGTTATGTATGTTATTAATCTTTTAAAGTTATAGGTATAAAGTATGTTGAGATGGTAGTGTAAAATTTTTACTTTTTGATACAGTTATGACAGCTTGACCTTCATTAAAGATAACTTTTTCAGTTAAGATTTTTCTTGTAAAAAAGATAATTTAGCACAGATCTTTTTTTTTTCTTTTTTTCCCTCTAGAGTTGGTAACTCTGAATCTAGGACATTTGGGCTCCAAGTAGTCTTCAGTTAAAAAGCAATGAGGTTAGAGGCTATTTGGGTCTGTTTAAAATCCTTCCATGGCAAGAACTGCTCTTTTTATAAAAGAGATCTGGAAAGCTCTTCATGTTTTTCTGAGAAGTATTCTTGAGATGATACATTTACAGTCATATAAACCTAGAATTACCTGTCTATATTGTCTTTAGTGAGCAGTTAAAAACACATAATTTGGACTCTTTTTAGTGTGGTTAACCCACTCGACAATGTTTTTCTTTTTAAATGGAGGGACCTGACATTTGAAAAGACATTTTTGTTTATCTCTCTTACCTGATAGTGGAGTAAATAACCCTTTTTTGTATTGAAAAAGTATTAATACTGCTTATTTTGCTTTTGTTATCATGCTCGTAGAGGCACCAGGCACTATTAAATAAGTTGCTCATTGACCTGCTGTATTCTTAAGACTTCTTTGTGATAGAAGTTTATGTATCCACTATGTTGATATTTTTAAGTGGAGTTTACAAAGACATGCGGTTTGCACCATATTTATATCATAATATTTTTCTGCTTCGGTGCTTCTACTACATGCCTGCAGGACTGGAATTACTTTTTTGTTTTAAACCTAAATCTGAGTAGTCAAAGTGTTTTCATATTTAAGTAAATTTTGCATACAACCTGATTCAGATGCTTTTCCTAATGTAAAAATACTGATATAGAAGAAGAGAATTCTAATCTAGAAGAACTTCTTGTAAGACAAGAGTCTTAAAAGACTGTGTTCTTTGATTGTTAGGTGGTATAATTTTTAGCTGCCTAGTTTTCTGACCTTATTCAATTCTGTGACGACACACATAAAAAAACCCATGTATTTTTGCAACCGGGTTCCTGAGTGTTGGCTGTGGTGTGGGAATTTGATTCACTGTCGTTTCTGGTGGCTAGTTACATCTTATGTGCATGGAAATACTAAAAATTCTAAAGGGAATAAATTAAGTTTTCTTTTTCCCTATACAGTAACAGAAATGTTGGTGAATGTTTTGAGCATTTGCTCTGATGATGAACTGATGACAGAGGGAGAAGATCAATTTGACGGTAGGGTTTACTTTAAGATATATAAATCTTTTTAATGGTAGTAACTTGCCAGACAGTAGTTAACTTAGACTGGTGTAATATGACCTGGAATTTGAAGAAAATTGCCTTCAAACTTTTCTTTAGATAATGATACTTTGAAGGGAGGAGAGAGAGCAGATAAGGGAAGTGGGGTTCTGTGTTTGTAATGGTATCCTTACCTGATTTCTTTTTAAATCTGAAACTTTTTTATCAAAGATTCTCAGAATTTGAAACATGCTAAATTTACTTCGCTAATATTTAGAACACATTTATTGTAAAATCTTAAATTTCTTAAATGCTTGCTGTTGAATAAAGAGTTGATACTGGTGAAAGTCAGGTATGATACTTCTTACAGCAAAGCACTACACAGAAAGTTTGAGATACAAGTTTTAAGTCTTGTTGTTTGAATCTAAAGCATAAAAGTCAGGAGGAGAATACTTATATGTACATTGTATAATATGTATTTACGTAATGAATCTATCTTATGTAATGACATCTTTCAGTCTTGTGAATTACCATGCAGTAGATTGTTAAGGAGTTGTTTGCAGCACGATGATTAAGAAGTGACGTTAACATGAAGACTCAGCACGTTGATTGCACTTGGTTGTTTTTTTCCAGGAGTGCTTATGTCACACCTAAAAGTTTCTCAGACTTAATTCACTTTATCCAATAACAAAACTGATGTGGTGGATTGGTTGACCTTGGGGGAGGAGGAAGGAAGGTTTTGGCAGCCTTTGAGGAAGACTAAAGATCGTTTATCAAGATAGAGACATTGCCCTGTTCTTAATGTTTGCTGTGTTCAAATCCAGTAGCAGAGCCGTGCTGTGCTGAGCAGGTGTGGTTTGGATTGGGATGCACTGGTTGTGAGCCACTTGAACTTTGTTGCCAGAAGTGGGAAAACTTGGAAATAGCCTCAAATGTGATCCTGCAAACAGTTAATTTTGTTTTCCGTTCAAGAAACTCTCCTAAATTAAGCATAAAGCAATTACATCATGCCTTTGCAGGGCAGGGTTTGGTGGTATTCTGAGATGTTGGGGTTTAGGTTCTCTGGCTGAAGTACAGTCATCAGTTGATTGCATACCCCTGTCTTTGGTACAATAGTTGCAGTTTCCTAATTTGAACTATTTTATTCTTGTGTCCTTTATCTTTGCTTGATACATCTCTTAATGCCACCTACGTACTTGCTACGCTTTCGCTTTCTATGTGAATGGATTTATTTTTTTTAAAAAAGTGTTGACTTTCAGGCTTTCACTTGTTTATCGTCAGATTTTAAAATACACTCTACAGTTCCACTTCTTGTTGGACAAATGCATTTTTAAGTGTTGCAATTTCCCATTTTATTTTTTCACATTTCTTCTCCATTCCTTCTTTACTGCCACTGCCGAGTTAAATATCTTTATTTTATTTGTCTCACTCACCTTTTTCTCCATCGTTCACTTCCTTTTTTTCTGGACTCTCCATCTGAAGAGCGACTCATATATGGCAATAAAAAAGGTACAGACCAGACAGAGTAGGAATGTTTTGAAATATGGCTTCATAGAACCTGGCAGTATAAGCGTTAATGAAGAAAATACCTGGCTGTTAAGAGACATACGTCGCAGTTTATTATTCTTACCCATTTTAATGGGATGTTTATAAAGATTTATGTATTTCATTATCAGAAGTCATATTCCAAGACATCTGTCTTTCTGTGCATGAATTTTCTTCCTCCTCTCTTCCATTCCTTTTTTCGTAGAATTTCATTCTTTACCTATTTCTAAAATCTTATCTTTGGTCCTGCATGTGTAGGGAGCGTTCAGTTGTCTGTCTTGCTCTTTTTAATAATTTTATCGTGAGCTTTTTTTAAGATTGTGCATGGAATGTGTTTATACAATGTTCCGAAACCTGGTTTGTATAGTACTTGTACTTTCCTTCCACTGAGATGTCAAAAAGGTACTTTTTGATTGTATGGGCAATTTTGAACATGGTTGGATACAAGATACAAAAAGAAGCCTATTAACTTATTTGTGGTCTGGCACCTGTGTTTTGGAAATTCCAGGGTAGATAACTCTGTGCAGAAAAATTCTTCTGACCTCGGAATCAGTTTGCTCTCTGTAGGAATTTGTGACTTCCAGAGAATATTTGTAGTACTTGGGAATGCATTAGATTATAGACTTGTCTCCAAAGGTAATGGGAATTCTTTGGAACGTAATAGTATGAGCGTTTCTAAATCATAAAATGGTTCAGGTTGGAAGGGACCTTAAAGATCATTGAGTTCCAACCCCCATGCCCTGGGCAGGGACACCTCCCACCACCCCAGGTTGCTCCAAGCCCCATCCAGCCTGGCCTTGAACCCCTCCAGGGATGGGGCAGCCACAGCTTCTTTGGGCAACCTGTTCCAGTGCCTCACCACCCTCACAGCAAAGAATTTCTTCCTGATACCTAATCTAAATCCTCCTCTCTTTCAGTTTAAAAATCTTAGCCCTCATTCTATAGCTCCATTCCCTGATGAAGAGTCCCTCCCCATCTCTCCTCTAGCCCCCCTTTAGGGACTGGAAGGGGTTGTAAGGTCTCCCCGGAGCCTTCTCTTCTCTAGGCTGAACAGCCCCAACTGTGTCTGCCTGTCCTCAATTTGTTTCTTGTGTGGGCATTGGGAATGGGGGAGTTCTTTGTTGTATCCCCTCTCATTTAAGGTGTAGTCAAGACATTCTTCTGCAAGCAGATACAACCTTACTGTCTCTTCTCTGAACTCACCAGGATTTAGTGGCCTCATTAATGCAGTGCAGCAATAATTCTTTTGGCCTTTTGGCTTGATCCTGTTGATTTTGGAGGACTGGGGCAAGGAAAGGTCATGTTAAAAATAATCCCAGACCCCCAAAACAAACAAGCAGAAAAACCACCCCAAACCAGCCATTCTCCTTGTAAGGCAGAGGGACCTTCCCGAGTGGAGACATGTCTGGGATCTTCTCAGCTTGCACTGCACACGTCAGCTCTGCAGCAGCAGAGCCCTCGAGTGGGTGTAGGGAGGAGGAAATTTGGGGAACTTGTAGGGAAAGATTAATGGTCCCTCAGTTAGCCCTGGCCTTTTCAAAAACTCTGAGAGTCTCGTTATTGTGGATCCTCAAGCTGTTATCTCATAGAGTTCAAAGAGAGTAAAAAATTCTAGAACTTTTAAAATTGAAAGTTAAACTTTAATTTTATTTTTTTTTCTGTAAAAATCAAATCAGCCTATCCTATTGAAAGTTTCTCCTAAGCCTTCTGGATTTTTGTTGCGGTTTTTGGTTGTTTGGTTTGTGTTTGTTGTTTTGGTTGTTGTTTTTTTTTTTTTTTATTTGGTGTCTGCAGTTCTGTTGTCCTAAAAAAGCTTTACTTGGTAGTTGCTGGCTTTTTTGTTTCATCAAAATGGATTGGCAGGTATTTGTCATACCCCAAGATACTTCCATTGTGTTCATACAAGGGTTGTCTCTTTCTCCATTTTCCCTTTGCCGCTACTTTATGTTTTCCTTCTCGTGTGATTTTATTGCTGTTCTGTGCCTACCTTTCTTGTGTTTTATTGGGTTTGGTGCTCGGGGTGGGAAATCTACCCACTCGTGTGTGCACCCGGGGTCTGAAAGGGGTGACTCTGGTACTTGAGTGTGTGACTCTTATGTGGAAGCCAAATACTAGTGGGCAGGGGTGGAGAAAGACTTCTTCCACGGCTGCCTTTTTGGAATGGGAGCAGACGAATTTGTGGATATGGAGCTCTCCTCTACCCACTTCTGTCATCCTCCCTTCTACCTTCTTGCGAATCAGTTTGGCAACTTTTTAATGAGTGTCTTTCTCCCGGGATTGGAAAGTGGTAATATGTGGAAGGTCTGGAATTAGAGCTATCTGAGTTTGTTCACTTTTGGTCCCCTTGGTTGAATTCAAAGTACGACTGAGTTGCTGTTACCTTGGTGTGATTAATGCTCTCCTTCTCCAACGGCTGAGGAGAAATAAGGATTGTAGTTGTGATATCTCCTCATCTGCTTTAACTGTTTTAGTGGAATTGAGGAGCCATCAAAAGGAAGTGAGGATTGGGGGAAGGATGACTGATGTTTTTATACATTGAAGCAAACCAGGAACACCTGGTGTTGGAAGATGGAGCTTCCCTTCTCTTAATGTCAAGGCCAGGGAAGGCGGCTGCTGCTCTCCTTCCCCACTCAAGCCTCCTCTGAGAGTTTTGTCTTTTATCCATCACAAGTGATGGATCCCTGTGTTGTGGAATGTGCAAGCATTTACTCCTGATCTTTGATAGATGTAACTTTTGCAAATGATGCAAACCTAAGATGATACGGGATGTAGACTTAGGTGGTAAGGGAGCACCTTAAGGGTAACACTGCAAACCTTTGGCATTTTGTTTTGGGGGTGGTGGTGTTTTGGGGAGTTGACATAAAACCAAGCAAACCAGTGTTTTCTCTTGGACAGCTGTGTAAGAATTAGCAACAAATCTTTATGTTTTTGTATCTTTAATATCTCTTTGGCTTCTGTATTGGGCTGCATGCCTACATCTTGAAATACACAGGTGTCAGTGAAGAATTTCAAGTGTAAAATTTAGGCAAATGAGTTATGATAGTTCCTACGCTGCAGAGGTGGTAATTTAGCAGCTTGTTAGCTTTAGGAGGTCACTGTGAACATCCTAAACTCCTTTTGTGTGTGTTTTATGGACACAGAGGTGATGGTGGGTTTTGATGGCATTCTGAAACCGTAATTTTCTAACTCTGTGCCCTGAAGTGTTTGGGTATTGGCCTCTTGCAAAGAGTTCTGAACTCGGAAGAGTTGTGTTGCATTCGATGCGCTTTAAAATGGTGAACCTGTAAGTACTCATGAGCTTGAGACTTTCTCTTATTCCATTGAAAGTAGGTACAGCTGCCGCAAGGAAAGAAATAATCAGAAACAAAATTCGTGCAATTGGCAAGATGGCAAGAGTCTTCTCTGTTCTCAGGTATGACTTCTGCATTCCTAAAACCCCTTCGTATTTATGTGTTAGGAAAACAGGTTCTCTCTTCCAGGGTAATGGATACCAAACATTTTTCAGGGAAATCATTGGGCATCAGAATCCGGTTTGGCATCTTGGCGCTCCCCATTGGTGATGGTATTTTTGGTTAAAGAACGCTTCCAAGTTATTTTTGAGCATGTTTCAAGAAATGGGAGAACATGATCCTTAGTTTACACGTTATTTGTCCAACCATTAACTAGTGAGTGCTGGAAAGATGCTAAAATAGACAGGCTGAAAACAGGGCTGTAATGGAGCAGGCTCAGAAAATCTCTGGCACAGTTGAGGTTCAGGGTTTTGAGTTGTTGTTTTTTTTCAGGTTTTGTTTGTTTGTTTTCAGCTTTTAAAAAAAATACTATTTTCTTTTACCCATCTAGATCTAGAGATTTCATGATCGCATTTCCCCAATATGAATAGCTTTCCACAGACTTAGTTGTTCAAATCAGGACAGTTTTTTAAAGTTGGTATTTCCCGAAGCATAGACACTTTGAGCCAAACTGTGGATTGTTTTATGGCGCCGAGATGTGTTCAGTACCTTATGAGGCATTCAGTGTTAATTGCAAAGCTAATGAGCCTGCCTGTGAATAATTGCTCAGAATTCAGTTCAGAAGTAATCAGTGCTTATAACTCCTAGGCAGAGGAAAGACTGGTACAAAATAGAAGTATTTTTCCCTTTCTAGGAGTTTGAATTTGAATTTACATTCGGTCTTGACACGCGTAGAGCACAGCAAAAATAGACTGTCCCTCTCCCCATCCCTTGTTTTACTTTAGTCCATGTTTTATTGAGCAGCTGTTTAAGGTTTTTTGCTTTATCCCCCACCAGGGAGGAGAGCGAAAGCGTGCTGACACTCAAGGGTTTGACTCCCACTGGAATGTTACCTAGTGGAGTGTTGGCCGGAGGACGCCAGACCCTGCAAAGTGGTAATGATGTTATGCAGCTTGCTGTGCCTCAGATGGACTGGGGCACATCTCACTCTTTCGCTAACACTACACATAATGCATGCAGGGAATTTCTTATGCTTTTCAGTTCTTGTCTTAGCGGCTGATACAAGCAGAGTGTTACGTGTTAATCAGGCAATGTGAAATGGATATTTAACCAGGGTATAAAACTAAAAGCCAATGAGTTCAGCTGTGTCGGGCCACTTTTTTGGTTTTTTCACACTTCCAGCTTCCTTAGTTTACTATTTTTCAGGTGGCGCAGATGCCAGAGGTGGGGTGACCTTATAGATCCGGTGTTGAGGCATTTGATCATTACAGACACAAAAATGGCAATGTGATTTTGCATCATTACTTGTCTGCTTTCCATCAAAGTGGTTTTATTATGGATGCGTTAGTGTTTTCACTGACAATGTCAAGTACTTGTTGATATTAACAAAAAGCTACAGGCTGCAGAGTTCCATATAACTCTCCGTTGATAGATGGAAATGTGCTATGTTTTGTACCCTGGTAATTAATGCCAAAGTTTGTTCTCTATGTTGTTTGTCAAATGTTCTATGTATAATTGACCTCCCTGAATTGTCCTTGTAACATGCTGTTTCCTTCCTCTGCAGATGTAGCTGCTTTCTTAGATCTGTCTGTCTCTCTCTAGGTATAGATGTATGTCTGTATAAGTGTTAAAATTAAACCACTATTCCCAGACACTTGTCTGTCTCTTGATGTAGAAGCAATGTTGTAGCACCTTGTTTTTGAGGTTTGCTGCATTTGCTGCTGCACACTGTCTGTGCATTTTGAACAATAATGTACTCAGTAATTGTTATAAAATCAGTTGAGAATAAAGGGATTGAATTTAAAACTTGTAAATAAATCAAAATAAAAGGGTGTTACTGAGTGTGCATATATTTTTTTGCATGAAAATAAAAAGAACTCTATACAAAATAATCCTGTAATCTGGCTCATTGAATATTTTGTAAAAGGTTTTTCTTTTTCTTTTTTTTTTTAGTTTCTTGAATCATTGGATCATATTTTTCACGAGGCCCATAAATGATTAACTAGGCTTAGGGAGAATGCTATGAGATTGTACCAAACGTATGAAAAGAATGAAGTCCAGGTTTCTGTTCACAGTGGTGGATAACTAAAATACACCAGTCTGAAACTGGACTCCCTAGCAGCAGCACTCTTCACGTAAATTATTCAGCAGCTTTTTATTGGCTGTCTTCAGGCTTTAATAGAAAGCATAAAATTTGTATGGGACCACAGAATTTTATAGCTGTGGAAAGATCGTGGTGTCTGAATGCCACTTCTTACACAATCGATTTTCCAAGACTAGCTGCTTTTCTCATTTTGTGATTTTTAGGCTGTTTATTTGAATTTTTAAAATTTTCTATGTAGTATTTTTTTAAAGCCTTTCACTACATTTTCTATTAAACTATCAAAGCTGGTTTTTAACAGCTTTGAAACATGAATGTCACGTTTTAAGTCATTTTTCAGTGGACATATAATGTCTACAAGTAAGTTTATATGTCCGGTGTATGTATGTGATTGTTTTGTGAATGTCTATAACAAGAAATGGTGTGTGTTTCCTAATCCATCCGACTTCTCCAAAAGCATATGTTCTAGTTTGAATTTTCATTGTTTAATAAGATACTTTAATATGCTTTAAAAATGAGTCTGCATTCCTCTCACTCATTTAACAGATTTTTTTATCCATGTTGCATTACAAATATCAGAGAGGATCAAACTGACTAGAAAATTTTTTTTTTAACATGTGACTTTTTACTGTGACTGAAAATGTGGGACATTTGGAAAATGTGCAAAATTCATTTTGGATTTTCATGGGTGTGTTTTTGTTTTTTTTTTCCCCTGAGTGGAACTTTTGATGGCAATATTCCTAGATGCTGTACATGAATATACCTCATTTGTTTTAGTCATGTTGGTCGTTCAAAATAACTCACGCCAACTGCTAGTTCTCCTTAAATTGCTGTAAAATCTCTTTCCTGCTAGGATTTTTATTGATTCAGTCTTAAAAAAGAGTAGAAGCTTTCAAATAGTGATGCTCTGTTGCAAAGCTAGAAGTAAACGAAAAATAAAATAAAACTTCCCTAGTTGATGCTTTTCTAAACCATCATAACATTAGTGAAGTCATAGATTTGGCAATAATATGGCAGCTGGTAGTATAGAAGGAGTTCTTTCTACAAATATTTAATTACCTTTTGAAGTATAACGTACTACGTCGGTCAATACCTTATCAGTAATTTAGTCGAGATTTGAGAAAAGGACATAATATAAATTGTAGGGGTTTTTTTATTTTATTCTATTCTTTTGCTAGCTTGAAAAGTCACAAAATTGACCAAGGTGTTGTGGATTTGCCAGGTCTCAGTCTTAGGAGTGCTTGTTTTTTAATGGCACATTGAGAAAAGCTCCAGTTTTGCTGGTTAAAGCTCAGAGAAGCTGTAAGGAGTTGGGAGTGTGCATCTGCATTTCTCCAGAGAGCTGGGCCGATTTATTTTTTTTAATCAGGGCAGGTATATATATAGACATATAGATGTAAGTCTCCGTTAAGGCAATGCCTCCCCAATTTTTGCATAAATGCCCATTAGAATTCTTATTGCCAGTAACATTTGGCACTAGGTCTTGGCAGTTGAATACCTCCGTTTCATGGGCAATGCTTGAACAGCTTCTTGCTGCAAACCAGAGCAATTTGAGAGTGAAATGCAAATTCTCAGTGGAGTGAAAGGGTTAAGAGAAGACGAGGCAGTTAAAAAAGATGATTTGGAAAAAAAAAGAAAAACAAAAAACAAAACAAAAAGTGCCAAACTACGTCCTATGGAACAAGTTGGTATTTAATTTTTTTCCCCCCAGAAATAGATGGATAGAGTTCTGAAAAACAAGTGAGAGGTTTTGTTTAGATAGTTTTAATGCACCAGGATAAAAATTGAATTTGGAAAATCGTGGCCGTTGTACGTTTCTAAATTCTTTTTAATGTAGATTTATGGGTTTTATTCTTTACGTTGCCTGCATTGTAGCAGCTGAAATATTGGAGACCATATTAAGTACTGGTTTTTAAAGCAGCGTTTCCTAGTGACTTAGTCTGTGAACCGAATCCAGCAAAATTATTTTCCAAACTGAGTCAACATCTGTTAAAAAAAGCACAAACTGAACACCTAAAGCCTTATTCAGCTAAAACACAGGCCTAAATTAAGAATTGTGAGTAGTTCCAGGGAAGTCAGCACCAGCCAAATACTTCTCTCTCATTGCTGCCTTGGCTTTTAGTCTGAGGGGCAGTAAGATAGGGTGGTTTTTTTGAGGTTTACATTGAAAGTTGGCAAGGATTTTGTCTCGGATCTGTCCCCTGAGTAAAGCAGGGGGAAGAGCTGGAGTTGAGGATGAAAATGCCATTGAAGCCGCTCGCTCAGAATTTGCTCTGGAGTCAAGAATTCTGTGAGCAAAGACTTCACAGGATCACCTGTGACATTAGTAGTGTCACACAGGAGTTATTTGAGGTTAATCAGGGTTTACGGAGAAACCTAGTTTTAATTTAGATGTACCTGCAAAAGAGGATCCAACAGAATTCTTTTCCAAATTGAGTCTCTGCAGTGTGGGGTTGTTTTTTTTTTTTTTAAAGTGCTTGTATTTTCCAGTCAGTTTGTTCTTTTATGGCAAGTTAAAAATTAACCTTTTTCTTAACTGTGATGTACATTCCAAGATCTCTGGAATAATAGTACTAGACATAGAATAAACTAGGAGTAAATTTAGAAATTTGTATTTATGACCAAGCTACATAAGTTGCAGAGTTAAATCGGTATCCGTGGTCTTTTCAGGGAAAGATTGAAAACAAAGACTGCACAGGTAACAGGAAACGGTGGAAAGAGTTGGTCGTTTAACAGAGTTTTGGATTTGTATGGCAAATGAAATATAGTTTGAAAGTATGCATTTGGTGACCTTCTAAAATAATTCTTAACCTAATTTATTTTTACAAATTGAGAGGGTTTCTTTCCCTTAACGTAAACATAAATAACCACCCATTCCAGTGGCTTTTTGATTGAGTTCTAGGATTGCTCTTATCTCTGTAGATTTAAGCGTAGGCAATATTTTTATATATATATATATATTTATTTTTTTTTTGGTACTGTGGAATGTGCAGCTTGT
>VZRU01004142.1:154435-172433 GCA_013398155.1 Pedionomus torquatus
GGGGTCCCTTTGTTTTTTTTTTTTTTTTTTTTTTTTTTTTTTTTTTTTTGTTTCGGCGAAGCAGCACGTAAGAAATTGCTCTGTTCAACTGCTTGAGGCATTTAGTGAAAGTGTAAACTTGGGACTGCATGTATGTGGGTATCTACGGGACTGCTTGGGTACAATAAAAATCGAAGCCCTGTGCTAATTTGTTCACAAATAATGGACTGTACTGGTTGCCACTGTACTTTGGTATCTATTTTGACATTTGCTACGTGTCCCTCTCGTCCCCTGGAACACGACTTGAAACTTCTGTCACTAGAGTTCATCTCCCTCCTTTTTATTTTTAATTTTTGTTTTGGGGTTTTTTTGGTTTTGGGTTTGTTTTTGGTTTTTTTTTGTTTGTTTGCCACAAAGTACAACGTGTACATAATCCCTCCCTCGGAAATTTTATGCATGTTCTGAACTATTCAAGTATTTTATAAACGGTAGCACACAATAAATTTTGTGCATGGGCTGCGGCTCCCATCCCTGTGTGTGGGTTTTCTTGGGCACACCTGGGGCTGACCTCGCCTCGCCGACTGCTCACAAACACCCTTCAAAATTCCAGCTGTTGGGGAAAAAAAAAATAGCCTCAGAGGTCAGATTTAACTTGCAGGGAGCTACTGGAATGGAAAGGCTGATTAACTTGCTGCTGCTGCTGCTTGGTTGGTTGTGTTTTGGTGGGTTTTTGGGGTGTTTTTTGCTTTCCTGTTCTCTCATAAATAAAATCCCTGGATATTTGTCTGCCAAACCAGACGCCCCTCGGTGGTTTGCGGGAGCCTGTGTAGGAGCAGGGTCAAGTCGATGAGGAGTGTTCATGTATTAATTACCTTCTGTGTGTGGGTTTGAGCTCGGTGGCTGAGAGCCTGGTGTGTTCTTGGGCAGAGGGAGAAGCTCGACTGTCCCCGCAGTCGATGCCGACACCTGAGTCTGGTCTGTCCTTGGAGTAAGGCCAAGGTGCTGGACGGGGGGAATTAAGATAAAAAGATACTGAGTGATGCACTGTCACTAAAGGGAGTTTTAACATTTGGTTTTACTCTGTTGCAGATGCCTTTTAATTGGGAACTCTTCTCAGAGTTTGAGTGTGGAAGATCAAGTTAAAAAAAGGTAAGTTTGGGGGTTTTTATGAAGCGCTCCCACCCCGGGGAGCTGAGCGGTCTCCAGATGCTTCACAGAATGAACACTCACGGTCCCTCCCTGCCCGAAAGCACCAGGGGAAGGGTCCTTGGCTTCACGGGACGGTGTTTCTTGTGATTTGACACTCAGACCTTTGCTTGTGATGGCAGGCCCAGCTGGGGAGAACAGTTGGATTCAGTCTCTGGCTCAGACTCATAGTTGGAGAGAACACGTTCTGATACCTGGGTGTCAGGAGGTGCCTGGCTGCAGCGATGCTTCCCGCAGGATTCCCTGGCAGGGTAGCAGCCTTCCAGTATCTGAAGGGAGTGATGGTTTTAAATTGGAAAGGGGGGATTTAGATTGGATATTAGGAAGAAATTCTTTGCTGTGAGGGTGGTGAGGCACTGGAAGAGGTTGCCCAGAGAAGCTGTGGCTGCCCCATCCCTGGAGGGGTTCAAGGCCAGGCTGGATGGGGCTTGGAGCAACCTGGTCTGGTGGGAGGTGTCCCTGCCCAAGGCAGGGGGGGTTGGAACTGGATGATTCCCTTCCAATTCTATGATTCTGATTGCCTGCGGTAGTTTTCGCACATCTGCAATTAAGGAGCGTTTCTCGAGCAGTTGTTGGCCTGATCTCCCATTCCCTGTGTCTCCCAACAGCCTTTAAGCCAGTTGTCAGGTCACCGGAACGTGTCTGTGGGTTTTCTTTCTTTGGAAAGCGAGTGCTCACTTTTTTTACTGCTGTGTTTCTGAAAGGTGGGAGTCTGGAGCTCTCTCTCGTTCTTGCATTGGTGTGGAGAAGAAACGACATCCTCCCACCCAGAGCACTGTGAGTAGTTTGCATTGCTCCTTTTCCGCTTCAGTGTTTTAAGGAAGGGGGAGAAAAAAAAAGCCTCTGTGTCCCTAGAGGAGGGGAGAATGCTTGGAAACGGCTCTCTCAGCCGAGGACACGGGGTGGGAAAGCTGAGAGAGATGGTTGGTTGAGCACTAGAACAGGTTGCCTAGGGAGGCGGTTGAGGCCCCTTCCTTGGAGATATTCAAGGCAAGGCTGGATGGAGCCCTGGGCAACCTGGTCTGGTTGAGGGTGTCCCTGCGACTGCGGGGAGGTTGGACAAGATGACCTTTGGAGGTCCCTTCTGGCCTGGAGGATTCTATGATTCTATGGATCCTGGTTTGAGCTGGAGCTTTTCCTGCCCCGGACTCGGGGGACACGGGGAGGGGTTGTCCCAGGGAAGGGGCTGCTTGTCCCTGAGCTGCTGGATGAAATGGTCCTCGGTGGTGGTGGCTTGGGAGCAGGGGGCGTGTTCGGGGCTGGGGGTCCTGAATCTTCCAAGAAGTGTCGGTGCACTTCACCAGAGAAGCCAAAGTGCAGAAGGTACTTCAGGAAGGGTTTAGGGGCTGGTTGGTTGTGGGCAGCTGTGCTGTGGAGATGCTCACTGCCACCTGGGGAATTGAAGAGGGAAACCCAGCCCAGTTCCCAGAGTCTGCCTGTATTTAGTTTAATGGCAAACACGCTGCTTGACCACCCAAAATTATTTAGAAGTGACAGCTTTCTCTTCAAAGCATATTGAATCCCGGTTGTGAAATGGAAAACTTGCTTGCTCTACCTCTTGGATGGTGGCCGTTGGCTTCTTTAGTGAAAGGACAAGCGGTGGGGATTGGGGCTGGTCTCTTCAGTCTCTTCTGGTTTGGGCCTGAATGCTTTTTTGAGGGGAAGAGTCTCACAAACAGCTTTCTTTTTTCTAATGTTTAATCTTCAAACACCGTGTTAGTCCATAGGAATAAGGGACTAACATAAGGACTTTTTCGGAGGCAGAGCACAGAACAGCTGTACATCTGTACATGTTTTTCCTTGCCTGTTGATTGCTGCAGTTTCACTCTCAATCATTCAGTTCTCGCCACCTGTTTAACAGTTCTTTGCTACTACCATGTAATGAAAATAACTTTTTGCCCCAAAAGAGGTGAATGTCGTTAGGACACGGAACCCAGCTCATCTGCTCTTCTCATAGCAGGAGTGTGTAAGAACCAGGCTTCATCGATGTTTTGCTTTGAGTGATGAGTGGTGGGCATTATTTTAGTCCCGTAAAAAGATTCAGATACACTAATAGGGTTTAATTATTAAATGCTGAGCGGCTTGACTTTCAGGGGAGTTTGCTCAAGAGCAAAAAAAAAAAGAACCCAAGCTTATGAGAGCCTTGGTCAGTCCTGGAAAGCTATTGATAAATGGTATCTGTTATCTAGAACTATCTGTAGATACAGATACAGCACCAAGGGTGACCAGAGCAGTCCCTAAATCAATTCCCGTCTGTTGTTCATTTTTCAAATAATTCATTTTTATCTGACCCAGGAATTTTAAACTGAACCGAGTTTAACATCAGGAAAAGTTTAGAGCTTGGAGTCAGACTCGGGTTGCAGAACATCGATGCGAGCGACGTGCTTAAGCTTTCTCAGTGAGCTCGCTGTCAGTATTGCTCTGCAAAGACCCACGCGATCGCGCTGTGTGAGAGCAAAAGGTGCTCAGGATCGTGTCAGCATCGACTCCACCAGCCCCAGCTGGTTCGGTTTGAGGGACGACAGAAAGAGGGGTTTGCTGTGTGGGCGAGTGTGTCGTTATCGCACCAGCGGCGTTTGTTACAGCATCGCTTAGAAACATCGGGAAACGCTCCGCTGGCCTTGAGGCTCCTGTTACATTTGTGGCTGGGGACAGATTCACCGCGGCTCGCTGTAAAACCAGCTGTGCTACTCACATCTGTGCTTTTCTAAATCCTTGGACCTCCCCGTAGTTGTTCATATTGTCTGAGCCGCAGTCGCTCTCAGTTGGGATTTACGCCTGTTGTGTAGCGTTAGCGTTCAGATTCCGGCTTTTTTCATTTGCTGCATAGCCCACTCCATCAGGAGACGCTTCCAAAGTGGTTCTGAGATGATTTCTCCGTCCCTGCCTTAAGCACAACGGTAACTCCTCACTAATGGGAACCAATTGAAGAAATAAAGAAAGGGGGCACTGCCAGATTCTGCCAAGGTCCTTAAACTGTCGGTGTAACCGTGACTTAAACGTGCATGTGCTCAGTTTTTCAACTTAATGATAGACATTAAAGGGGGGACGTGTGTGAGGGAAAAAAAAGCTTTCCATCACAGCCTGGGGTGGGTTTTTTTGTGACCTATAGTCAGCTCAGCAGTTGGGTGTTGCGACAGAATTGCAGAGTGCTGGAGATTGAGCCCAGACAAACAAAAGGGTTCAAACCTGCAGGAGTCCGGCAGAGGGGAGGGGGTTCTGTCTGGGTCAAAAGGACTGAGGCTCAGGGGTGAATAGAGAAGATAGAGATCTTTTATTATACAATAAAGATTATTACGTGCTGTAAATTAAGGCAATTGTAAGTGCAACGATCGAGGCAGCATTATTTGATTATACACAGTTTAAAATTACTCTGTTACGCAGGAGGACAGTCGCGGTGTCTGCAGAAAGTGTCTTACGTGGTACATGTCCTTCAGTTTGTTTTTAAAAAAAAAAAAAAAACCCCAAAAATCCCAGCTAATTCTCTTCTACTGCCCAACGATTGCCAGCAGCAAACGCCTGTAGTCGCCGCTGGTGTCACTTGATATCATCGTAGCCAGAGTCTTCTGATACATTTGCGCGAACATCTGTTTAATTTGCACGAGGTCGATCTGCGCAAAGGAAAAACAAAACCAAAAAAAAAAGCACAGAACTGAAGCACGGCGTGGGATTTTTAAGTCCCAGCGTCACCCCACGTCTCCTCCCACACAGCCCAGCGAGCACGTGCCAACCCCATCAAAACCTGTGATTTCTAAAGGTGTGAGGGACGAGCAGGGAGGTTTCTGCTCCCAGTTACAGAGGAGAGATTTTCTTACCTCGCTGCGAGTGACTATAATTCTGATGAGGGTAGAATCGTCTGTGCCGGCTCCTTTCATAGAATAATAAAGTCTTTCCGCAAAAAATGCTGGGCGATTTAAAGCACATTGCACTGCAATAAAATAGATTTTTGGAGGGTTAGTCCCGGTGTCGTAGGCTGTATCCTGATACCTGGCAGGATGGAGTCAGGGTTTCTGCTGTAGGCACCTAGAGGTAGGTACTGGGGAAGATCCAGGGACTGCTTTATAGAGCAAAGCTTATTTTCAAGCTGACCGAGTTACTCCTTCAAAGGAAAACTTGGTGGTTGTCAGCAGTTCCCTTCTCGAAGTGCTTCTCAAAGCTGGCTGAAACCTCAGTGCTCAAATAGGTAATTTAAAAAGCAGTTGTTCTCCTTGGAGAGGCTGGTGCTGGGATACCAGGGGTTGTGCGTCCCACCGCAAGAATCACGTTAAGAAAAGTAGTTACAGAATGGATATTGTTGCAAGTGAGACTGTTCACTCTCAGAGACCCTTTACTCCAGGATTAGACTGGATATTAGGAAAAAAAATTACACTGAGAGGGTTATTAAAGCAGTGGCTGCCTGAGGAAGTGGTTTTCCATCCCTGGAGGTATTTAAAAGCTGGGCAGATGTGGTTTAATGATGGTTTTTGTCAGCGTTAGGTTGATGGTTGGCCTCGCTGATCTGGAAAAAGGTCCATTCCAACCTAAATAATTCTGTGATTCTCACGAGACTATTTTTTTCCCATTAAAACTCTGGAGCAGAGTCTGGGAAGTTTTCACTTATCAGTAGAGCTACAGAAAGGTGGTCATTTTGGTAAGCACCGGTAGGACTGGTGTCGCAGATTTACCATTAAATCACACTGATTCTCAGTCAGCAAACTCTGCTAAATCTGAACTGCTCTACTGTCACCAATCAGCAGGAAAACGTGAATTCAAAACAGATCATCTGCTTGGCTGGAGTTTTCCTTAGAAATGTTGGGCTTTCTGTGGGCAGGGGGTGGTGGGGAAGAGGGGTTGGAAAGGGAACTGTGCCTGAAGCACGTTCCCGTTGGTTCTGAGATGTGCATGGAGGTGGTGTCTGGTGTCTCGTGGCTCTGCTACCCTGGTATGGCATCGTTCTGCAGAGCTCTGAAAAACACCCCGACAAGCTGTAAACAGTGACCCTTGTTCCTTGTCACCGCCTGTTTTCTGCTTTCCCTGGGGAGGGACAAGTGGTTCCTGTGTAGCCTTTTCTTGTTTCAAACCGAATTCTTCAGGGTGGATGCTTATTATCTCCAATTAAGTGTAAAGTGAATCATTAAGTTACTTTTGTGCTCACGGACTGTGGGTTCACTTGCCATATGGCCAGTGCCGAATTGCAGTCGGCTTTAATTACGTTTACAAGGTTTAGTTCCCAAGGGATAAGGGGAAGGAAGAATGCATCACTTACAGATAGCCTTCAAACCGCGTTCCACGTTTCCAGAAAATTCTCGGTCGATGCTGCTTAGTAAATCTCGATTAGCAATCTACAAATAAAGGAGAGTAATATATGGGTTACGAAGTGCAGTAAAAACTGGAACTTTAATTTAAAATACGCTGACCAAGCTCATGTGAAGTTGGTGAAGAGCTCCTCCTACCCTGGAGTAGGCCTCAACTGTTGCTTTCAGCTGGGGAAAACTTCTGCTTGCCAGGACCATATTAAAGGAAGATTCATCGGTCCCGAGTCTTCCTTCACCTGCTTGATACAGACGCTGAGCGTCGTCTTGAGCTTTTTGATAATCCACAGTTTGATTCTCATCCCGATTCCCCTAAAAGCAAACAGATGTCAGGTGAAACTGCACAGGGAAGGCTTTGCTTTAACTGCTCGCAGCAGTCAATCAGCTTCTTCAAAGCTTGGGGCAGAAAGCGTAATACCGGTTTGAAATACATTACCCATTGCTTTCAAACTGCTCTTTGGCTTAATGTTTCTTACGGGCACTAAATACACAAGTGGCCCAGAACCTGATCCATAGGGCATGCCTCAAACCATAGCTACAACTCAGATAATTTCTGTGTCACCTGCACACCATCTCATCCAAGTACTGGGCTTAATTGCCTGTTCTACTTAATAACGCAAGCTTTTTCTTCATCTCTTTCTTTTTCTAGGCTTCAAGTTGCAAAGAATCTTCCCAAATGAACTAGTGAATTATCTTACTGAATAATATGCACACCTGAAATATCTCAGGCCTTATATTTTATTTAGAATTTGCTAATCTCAAGTAAGAATGTCTCCAGAAAGCATTTACTATAGTTGTAATATGTCAGTAGAGCTTATGTGACCTTTTATGTGCTTGGATTTTGGCTTTTCTTTGCTGCCCAGTGCATGGATGGATACTGGTAAATACGCTGGCTGAGCCCACGCTCTCCAATACTGCTGTGTCTAGAGTGGTTAATATAATATTTAAATGATGTGGTTGTCAATTATTGTGAAGTACCGGATTTATGGAAAATAAAAATTAGCAGCATGAGCTTCTCAAGGTTTGCTTTCTTGTGGCTTTTGATTTCTTAATCCGAATACCTTGTTCATAGCTGAGCTCTCCCGAGGGTGGAGGGAGATAGAGAAGTGTCACAGAAACTCTTTAACAGCGAAGAGGCAGGTTGATCAGGGCAATGGGGAAGTTGCGTTGGTCCGTATGATTTTTCCTAAATACTGATAACAGCAAGTTTTGCTTCAAGGCAAAGAGCCCTAGGAAATGACTGGGGTTAGACGAGCTCCAGGGCTCACCCGAGTTCATCAGCAGCTAATTCTGGTGATGGGAAGGGGGTTGTGGTGTATGTCGGGAGGTGAGTTTTGCCCTGTGGTGCCTCTTGGCTTGTTCACAGAGACTCTCGCGGGTATTCTACCTCCCATAAAGGTTCTCCTGCCACATTCACCCAAATGGTTTTGTTAGCATATGCAAAAACTAAAAACCACGTGCTTTAACAGCGGTGTGCAGCACTGCTTTGTGGTACCACTTGATCCCATCTGCTCAATAAGGCATTAACACCTAAATTCTCTGAGATGAACCCAGGGTGCTACATTAGGTCACACAATTCTTCACAGATCTGTAGTCGGGAAGTATCTCCTCCTTCAGGAGGGCCTGAAGTGTTGTATCTTGTTATTAGGGAATAAATTAATGGCCATAGCTTAATTTCTTAAAAACTTGGCTCTTGCTAAGCTTATACAGGCAACTTATTTATGGAACCATTATGAGTGCGTGCATCCAAGTCAGTCTGTACACCATTATCTTACCAAAAGAAAAAAAAATAAAATTAAAGCTCACTTGGCACATAGATATAAGTAATCGTTCAAAGTGTCCTGAAGTGTCTGCTCTGATGTCTTGTTCGATGTCCCTTCCAAATTCTGATTTATAGCACTTCACTATTTCTTGTATTTCCTGGTTTGTCCTCGTGCAGAGGATCTCAATCAGCACCCTCTCCTGTGTGCCCGCTCCCTGTAGGCAGAGGAAAAGAGGTTGTCACTGCACAGCACCACCTACTCCCTTCTCTTCAGCTGTGAAAGAGAGCGGTCAGCTCTTACTGCAAACCATCACACAGTCTGCGTTGTAAGAACAGTGTCCTTGCAGTGTGAAAGCACCAAGGCTTCTGAAGAGTGAAAATGGAATGAAGGTACCTCAAATGCTCAATTCTGCACCGATTCAAAAGAAAAAAACCCACCCCAAAACCTATATATCTCCAACAGCGACATCAGCCAAACGTAACTGGAAAATGGTTTAGGAAGGAAAGTCTTTGCCAACCCTTATCTGGGAACACTAGGGGAAGGTAGAGCCCTACGATAATCATTAAAGCCAAAGATAACAAACTATAAATTCTGGTTTGGTCTGCGTACAAGCCTGTTCCCTGTTGCATATGTGGCTGCTTCTTCACTGTGGAGCACCAGAAGGAACTTCTTATAGATGCCTCCCTCTCCTCATAATAAAAATTAACTGTGAGGTCTGGGTACAATGAGATCTTACTGGTGTGGCCATCTCTGTCCAGGCAAGGATTAGACGGCAGTGGATCTGTATGAGGCTTCTAGGTAAAGTTATACTTTTTTTTTTTTTTTAAATGGTCAAGGGTGGCTGCTGCCTCCACTAAGGCCAATATCCATGTAAACTCCACACTCCAGAAGCTCTGCATTCGTACAGAGGTTAAGTTACACGTTTCTTGTATCAGCTGCTGGAATTAAAAGTTTAAACCAACTGTCTCACCTAATCTCTAATGCAGTCTTAATGCCCGTACAGAGACATGCATCATCTGGCCTTCAGAAGATATTTTATTGCGTTGTTATCCTTTGGGAAAAAAACTGGGGGTAATCAAAAACTATGTTTCAGTACCAACTATTTGTCCCAGTAAGGAGGGGTACATGCCTTGAGTGTAAACTAGGGTTACAGTTTAAATATACCCTGGCCCTTTCTAGGTTCTAGCAAAAATTATGAGCGAGAGGCAGAGAAAGTTCTCTCCTGCAGTGTTTTGTCCTTTGTTGGATGGATGGCTGCTTGGAACTGGGTCCAGAGGAGGGCCATGAAGATGATCAGAGGACTGGAGCACCTCTGCTATGAGGACAGGCTGGGAGAGCTGGGGCTGTTCAGCCTGGAGAAGAGGAGGCTCCGGGGAGACCTTATCGCAGCCTTTCAGTATCTGAAAGGGGCTACAGGTAGGCTGGGCAGGGGCTGTTCACAAAGGCCTGCAGTGACCAGACAAGGGGCAATGGATTTAAGTTAGAGAAGAGTAGATTTAGGCTGGATATTAGGAAAAAATTCTTTAAGGTTGGTGGAACACTGGACCAGGTTGCCCAGGGAGGTGGTTGAGGCCCCTTCCCTGGAGATATTCAAGGTGAGGCTTGACAAGGCCCTGGGCAACCTGGGCTAGTTGGGGGTGTCCCTGCGACTGCGGGGAGGTCAGACTAGATGACCTTTGGAGGTCCCTTCGGCCTGGATGATTCTGTGATTCTGTGATAATCCTGCAGGAACTGCCTGCAGCTGGGGGACGCAGCAACAAAGAGTTTTAAGCCCTGCAGTCAGGAAGGTTGTTTGCCGCTACAGGATTTGTCAACGAAGCAGGAGTCAGGTATTTGCTTTTCTTGGACAGAAAAACCATACCTTCATTGCGTGACGTAAACTCCAGGCATCGTAGTAGGTGCTTGGCATGAAGAGCGCTAGAATCAATTCTTCCACGTTTCCACTTAACTCAGACTTCAGATCTTTAATTAAATCCTGTTCAATTATAAACACAAAAAGGGCTTTGGGAAGTGTTAGCCATAGAGATTATATGCTGGAAAAAAAAATAATAATCAAACCAGAACTTATTTTTGTGACTGGTTTCTACCTTTGTGCTGTTTTTCCTATAATGCTTTATTTTATAAAGAACTTCCCTCTGTTTGATGCTTTGACAGCTCAGCTCCTCTCCATTATCTCCTTACTAACTGGGACCTAGGCAGGTCCTGAAAAATGCCCCAACTATAAAGTTTCACCTTAAGCTGTAAAAACGACAGAGGAAAGAAATTAAATTATCTTGGCCTTTTCCTGATTAAGCAAGACTCAAACAAATTCTCAGCTTGCTGCTTATGAAAAAGACCAGATTTTGGAGCTGGCTTGTGTGCATAAAAACCTCAGTAGTTTCAGACACTAATACAAGGACAGTTTATGCTTGATTATTTTCTATCTTTTGAGCATTATAGAAGCAGAGAAGCTTCTTGTTCTGTCAGGGATGGAGCCAGCCCCCTGCTTCTGCCAGGTATCAGGACAATGCAGTGTTAAATACCAGATTTTCCCCTGTACGTGTGGAAAATAACCGGAAGAAACACATTTTTAAAATGCCCCAACCACTCCCCAGGACTGAAATGCAATCGGGCGGTGAAAGCACCAGCTGAAAGTTTGGGTTTCTTTCCAGGTTGACGGAACGGGGGAACCTACCTTGCCATACATAGTCTTGAAAGCTGCCTTGATTTTTTGCCTTTGATCATTGGAGCGGTTGGCGACAACATCGATGATAGCCTGCTCATCAGTTCCTTGGAAACAGAAGGGCAATTTCATGTAAGAACTTGTAGTAATCTCTCTGAGACTACGCGTTTTATAATCTTGTGTTTGGGTATAGTTACATAAAAGCGACTACCATTTAAGTCTACTAAATTTTCTATGTAACTTTGTCTACAAAATTGCCCATTTTGAACAAGTGACTTTTGAAAAGCTTGGGGAGAAAAAAAATGTATGGTTAAACAAAATTTGAAAAAAAGGCCAAAATGCCATTAAGAAGTTTGCTCAATAGAAATTTTAAGCTTCTGCTGCTTTCTTACCAAACCCCTTCATAGCTTTGCGTAGAATTTCTGCATCCCTTCCGGCATCGAAGTTTGGAGCAGCTTGAATTGTGCCCTGGGTATATTGCACCATTGCTGCAGGCTGCAAACGAGAGTCAGGTGTAACTAGCTATGCTGCAGAATACAAATTAAAATCCCAACTTTGGCATCAGTACTTAAGAAGGAATTGTCCATTAGTTCCCCATTTTTTTCCCTCTTAACGCAGAATCAGGGCAACGTTTAGTTGTGTCGAACAACTTTGGCCACCGATGGCAAAGTGATGCTTCTCCCCAAGTGTCCAGATGGACAAGGACTTGACGAGTGAGTGTAACAGAGATACAGGATTATGGGTTTGTTCTGGTTGTGCTCCGAGTAGAGCTGAGAACTCCTGAGGCAAAACACACCGCAAATTGTTCAAAACCAGTTGTAAAAACATTAAAACTACAGAAGGCACAGAAGATTGATTATAGAAAAGGATACAGCACATACCGGCCCAGGCATTGGTGATGGTGCTTGTCCACCAGGATATCCTACTGAAAATAAATTAAAGAACAAGGCAAAAGGAATTCATTAGGTCTCCTCTTATTATGTAAATGCTATCTAATTTGAAAATAAAAGCCATTTACAGAGCTACCACTGCACAAAACGTGTTTCCTAAGTAATAATACCTATCCTGATCAGTAACGACTTCTCTTCCTTGGGACTGATGGGAAGAAGCAATTGCAGACACCTTTTGGTACATACACAAGCAAGGCAATTCTAAAAATACTGAATTTATTGGTGCTGTGGGAACTGGAAGGATCTCTCCTTGTTAAATCCTGCTGTCTTTGACAAAGATAGCCCACGCAAATGAAGGATGCCTGTCCTGTGCTCTCTTTTAGTCATTATAAACTTAAAATGTCTTAAATACAAAAGATAAATATTAAGAACTCATTGGTGAAAAAAAACTGAAGCAACCTCATTTTTTGATCCAAAGCACCATGAACACAAAAGCTACAACTACACTGTTTTGTGCTGGAATTTTATTTTTATCCATAATATGTACGTACAATTGTCACTGTTGTTAATGGCAGTTCCGTCATTATTAGAGTTAAGAAAACAATGATTATTAAAAAAAAAAGTTCTTGCTGCTCTGAGTTTCTTGCAAACACAACTGGCACATTTCAGGACAAAAAGAGTCTTGATGGCAATTGATCACTCAAAGCGTAAAAAACCCCACCACTACTTTTAAGTGATTGTGTTCCCCTTCCCTGACTAAGGCCAGGGTTTGCCATCAGCACGCCGAGCTGAAAAAGGCATCCAAAATAGATACCAGAACAGCTGCTCCCTGAATGTGGCCTCTGGATTTCACCATTCTCTTCAGATAATTGCCATCTGAAGAAGGAGAAGCACCTAAACCGTGTCCATTAATTGGTGACAGCCATCCCTTTCGGATGTAGCACCTACAGAGATGGATCTTACTATGGATCTTGGGATCTCTTGGTTTAACCTTGCATGCTTATAAAGTTTCTTAGCTATGACATACCTGGAATTTGTGCTGGTCCACCTCCAGCGTAGCTTTGGGCAGGAGGCTGTGGGTAGCCACCGAAGGCAGGGCCGGCAGGAGGCACACCAAACCCAGGGCCTGTAGGAGCTAGAAGAGGAAAGGCTTTGGCACGCTGAATGTTTTGTCCCTCTGAGCAAGAGACTAATTCCTCTGTGTCTGTGCAGTGGCCCAAAAATATCACAGCCCTGCTGTTAGCACACAGGTATTTCCTGCTAGATTGACTGAACAAAGCAGTTTTTCTTTAGTACTTCTACCAAGCACAGGGGATGGTTCCACTAGAAATCATTCCTGAGGTGACTCTACTCTAACAAAGCATCTTACCTCCAGGATAAGCTGGCATTCCTGCAGCCTGGGGAGCTCCAGCGTAGCCCCCTGGGGCAGGGTATCCCCCCGGGGCAGGGTATCCTCCTGGGGCAGGGTATCCTGCTGCCCCTGGATATCCAGCGCTGGGTGGAGCTGCAGGATAGGTCCCTGCTCCTCCTGGAGGAACAGCGGGATAGGAGTACTGACCGGCTGGCGGGTAGACAGACTCTTGTCCTGTCGGCTGAAACACAAAAATGACGTGTATGTATGCCTGCTAACAGGACGTTAGAGTGAAAACTCAAGATACCAAAATGTCCATGTGTATAAGAATGCAATTTCTATAATTAGATTTAGTATTTGAAGCGGCAGTAACAGAATTCCTGAAGCCTGGACTGGGGGCTCCTGTTGGGTTTTCTGATGCATCTCCCATGTTGATACAGAAACAGTGCTACAGGGTGGAAGGCATCTCTGGACGGCTCTTGAGTCCATCCACCTTCAAAGCCCAGCCCAATTTGGAGTTAGATGAGGTCACATCTATTGAACCTTATCAGGTTTTCAGTATGTCCAAGGAGCAGCGAATCCACAGCCTCTCTGGGCCCCTGTTCCAGTGTTTGACTCACTTGTGGTGAAAAACGTTTTCCTCAAATCAAATTATAATTACAGCCTGTGGTTGTTGCCAGCTGCCCCTTCGCTGTGTAACTAGACAAGAGTCTGGTTCCAGTGTCTCTATCACTCCTTCTTATGTAGCAGAAGACTGAATAGATCTCTGCTCCGCCTTCCCAGGAGAGCAGCCCTGCCTGGAGAGACAGTCTTGTTTGTCCGTGCCTCCATTGTACTGGGAGACCACAACTACACACGGAATTCCAGGTGTGGCCTCGTGAACACCGAGTGCAGAGGAATAACTGTTCCCCTTGACCTGCTGGCTTCGCTCTTGCTACAGCCTGGTATGTTGTCAGCCTTCCTCCCTGGGGACACGCACCGCTCAGCCACATTCCACTTGTCAACCCCCCAGCAGCAGAGTCTGACCTTTCTCTGCCAGGCTCAACAAAAAGATTTTAGTGGAATTTAGATTCACAAATACGAAATTAGGATCTTCAAAAGCCCCACTCGGGTAACTATCACTATTGCAGAAGAAAATAACTTCATATTGGTTTTTTTGCACTGGTTATTACTTTGGGCATCATCAATCAGACCAGGAAACCTACAATCTTTCCTATCCAATCTAAACTGTCTTTTAAATTAATCCATTGAAGTTGGCTACATTTTAGATGCTAGCTAAGAAAAAAAAAACAAAACAACAAAACACCAATCCATTTTCAGATGTAGTTAAAAATAAATGACAGCTACAATCATGAGGGTTCAGCAGAACCTTGGGGGAAGAGGGAGAATACAGGAATAAAGCCTGGAGTTAAGAAAGTCTGGCTTCTAACATATTTTAATTGGACTGCCTTAAATGTTTCAGAGGGAGTGAGGGTAAATTGTAAAGCAAAACAATCAATCAGGAAAGTTATTGCATGTATTTATATGCATATATTTATATATATTGCACGTATTTATAGCTTAGTGGGGTTCAGGCCGAGCTCCATGCTTAAATCTAGTTCTGTACTATATAAAACACACACCATATAAAATTCCCGCAATTACAGAATGATCAGGGCCGTACTAATTAAAGCACACAATTGCATCTAGCCTTGAAAAATGATGCTGGCATATCAAAAAGCCTGCAGCATCAGCCACAATTGATGCATTCCAGCCTTCCACTAGAATTTTTAGTCCATTCACTCATGAGCTGAAGGTGGAACAAAGTCCTGCAGCTGAAGGATAAGGGGGCAAAGTCAAGGTACAGTGTCCTTTATCCTCAGAAAAATATTTACTTGGTGTCGTATAAAAGCTGTGCTACTTGAGTAAAGCGTTCCAAGCCCTTCCTGAGGGTAACGGCCACTGATGTTTGTTCAGCATCTTAAATCCTGGGAGATGGGTACGTGAAATATTTGATAGAGATTGTGGTAGAAATTGATTCAAGAGATTGTGTCTCACCCTGTCCATAAAGAGCCTTGTACTTATGGAAGAACTACTGATACTTTAAAAAAAAAAAATTTGCTGAGATAGTTAGCTATATGACTAAACTCAGAAGGCAAAAATAAACTAAAGCAAGCCCAACACGGAATAATAGGCAACATTTTAAAAAAATTAACTTCCTTCTTGGAATTCTTATGAAACAACTGTAAAGTCATCCTTGGGGATATACAGACCAAACCAAAGACCATAATCTTCAGAAAATACCGCATATGAACTGACAGCTACTATTTACACATTCAGAGAGCATAGAGGGAAGGGGTATGCACAGAATATAAATACAGTGGGAATGCAGTGCATTCCAGAGCCGTACTTACAGGATAACCAGGGAAAGAAGGGTAGCCACCAGAAGGGGGATAACACGGGTATGACATTCTGGGGGGGGGGGAAAGAAAAAAGAATATATTTTCACAGTCAAGACACGATATATGAGTTTGTAGTAGTTCTTTGCTTGCTAATTACCTGTTGAATCACATTTAGAATTGTTCAGGAGTACTGGTCAGCTATTAAACCCACAAAGTCTTTCCTTTCTTTCATTCACGTGACCATAGCAAGCAGGATTCGGAAGGGAAGCATCTTCAACTTTGTAATCAGCTTTCACTCATATTTAGGGTCAGACAGAACTTCCAAAATAACCTCCGAAATACAGATACTTCGAGGGGCCAGCAGGAGGGGTCTGCCCCCCTACTTCAGTTGTGTAGAGGATTTCTGTTTCCTGCCAATAACTGCTTATTTTTTGCCCCATTTTTAATAGAGGGGCTTGAGGAACAGAATGGGACAGAGATCATCCTCCACGTTGCCGCCCAGTAGGGCGGGGAGTTTCTAGGCCATTAGCCAGGTTACGAAACATTTAATGTCAGGGGAAAAAAAAAATGTTAACGCTAACCAGCCAGATTGCCTGGTCGGGGCGGGGGAGTTCCTAACGGCATGTTCCTAAGACAGTACACACCTCAGCTGCACAAATCAAAGGACATAGGAAATATAAAAATAAATCCAATACAGTGAATCATTATTCACATTTCTAGGTATTCAGTGGCCAGAACAAGTGGGTTTCAAAGCAGAATTCTTCCTGTGTTGGACCATTAAGGCAAGAGGTGGTCATAGAATTAAACATCTGAGATAATGTGGAAAATAAGAAAATTTTGAGTGGGTTAGTTCAAATAAGAGCCCAAAGCAACTTAGAGAGAAGCACAGCGATGCAGTGTCACACTGATACGCTTGGATCATCACTTCCAAATAAATAAAAGGGGAAGAACAACATATGGTGCTTTAATCATAGGCACTGCTAACAGTGATTTATTTGCCTAAAAAGAAACACTTTAAACCTGTACAGTATTTATTACAGACAGCTGCTTGAATGGACTTTAAATTTGGCTTTCAATAGCACCTTTCTTTTGGTATTTCTGGCTGTAACACTAATGTAACTCCTTTCAGGATTGAGATGACCAGGGACATTTCCTTCCAACTTCAGTTTCACTTCTTTGGCTTAATTTCAAATACTGCATCAGCAAAACTGGATATTAAAATCGAACCAAACAAAAACTTCTTCAGCTTTTCAGCTTCACGTAATTCAACTAAACTTACACCATCAAGAAGACGGGACCGCACACGCTGTAAAGCTTGTTGAGGTGCACTGTACCATTCCCGCTGTACAACGTACAAAGTTTTTCATCATGCAAAATCAAGAGCCGGGTGATGGCAACCCAGCTGCTTAAACAGGTGTAAAAAGCCTAAATTGTACAACACATGGGACCTAACAATCTTCTAACCATATTGAAATGTATCAAATGTTAGACCCATTGGTAAGATACTTAATTTAGAATGAATTCAAGTTTTCAACTGTGTTTCTGATTTACTAGCAAACACGTTCTGGCAAAAAGCTTCTTAAGGCACAAGTTTCCAACACCTCATTTGCAAGAAAACAAGCCATCAAAGTTCTGTCGTATTTTTGATTAGCAAATTAACCACCCGGGGTAAACCTGTGCCTTACAGCGCTCACAGTGTTTAACACTTTCCTTACTGCTGTTGTATCGGTTCCTTTTCTAGGATTTCAGCGTGTGTGTGATGGGATTTCTTTTGGGCCAGGTACCGGGAACAGTGGTATTTCATTTAATCATTCCCCTCTTAACAGGGCACCGATTCCTATTTGTCACTCTGCTGAATTACAAAAGCAAAATAAAAAATGTTATCTTTGCGTTTGTTTGATCTAGCTGAATTATTGGTTTTTTGTTTTTTTTGTTTTTTTTTTTTTATTGGGGGGTGTGTGTGGATAATTTTAGAGTAATGAAAGGGTGAATTAAGGAGCTTTGCTTTAATTACTTCAGGCCTTTTGTAACTCAGTTGGACACGATGCTAAATTGGGCATCCAGACTTGCCTCTGACACTAGCTACAAGAGTCTCTTCCAAACTTCCTACCACCAGACAGCAATATTTACAGAAACAGCTTGCAGCGTGCATTAATTAAGTGTGCTTGCAGTGCGCAGAGATAATTAAGGAGATAAATTACACAATATTAAGCGCTTTACAAACAACGATGCTGCCATCGCACGCAGCCTCCTTCACCTCCACACAACCGTCCTCGGGGGCTTTTATAACCGAAAAAAAAACCACTGAATTTGCCCATCGGACGTTAATTTCCACCCCGATTTCCAGGGCGCTGCCAGAGCCCGCCCGGGGCCGAGTCAGCGCCGGCCGCGGCCCCGGGAGACTTTAAAAAGACCCCGGCGGGGCCACCGACCCCACCCCGGGGGCCACCGACCCCACCCCGGGGACCACCGACC
>VZRU01004144.1:0-12263 GCA_013398155.1 Pedionomus torquatus
TTAAGCAACCATGAACGCTGGGCAGCTGGAGGGTCTCATCCTGTGGGGGTCCTACCTCGCCTGCGCCCGGTTCTGATTTCCCTGGAAGCTGAGGAGGCTGAGTATCCATCAGGAGTAGCTCAGCATCTTGAAGGATAGTCCCTTAAGAGCTAAATCCTTCTCTCCGAACAGCGGGGTGGATCTCCGATAAGCAGCTCAAATGAAGGATTATCTTGGCTGCAATGCAGACGAGTTGATCTGCAGGATGCTTCCATGCTTCAAATAAGGATTAAAGCTGCTTGTGCACCATCTCCTTGGTGGAATCGCTGTAGATTTTCACCTGTTGCATTTTTGGGCCCAAATCAGATCAGAGTAACTAGACTGTTTAATTTGGTGGGGTTTCTTGTAGCCCTGGCTTGCGTGGGAGTTGATAGTGGATTTAATACCTTTGATTTAGAGGTCCTCTGGTGTGTAGCCCAAGGGTCTGTTATGAAATAACAGCATCAAACATATCCATCAAAATGTAACACTGCAGGTTTTTAAGTTTCACGAAATCGTATTTGACTTCTGATGGCAGTGCCCAGTGGAAGATGGTGGTGAATAAGGCAAAGAAATAGGGGACCGTTAGGAAACGGGAATGCTCGTGAGCTCAGTGCTCATGTCCTCTGGGGCTGCCAACATCAGAAGGATGTGGACCTGTTTGAACATGAGGGCCACACTCCGAGGGCTGTAGGCCTTCTGCTGTGAGGACAGGCTGAGAGAGTTGAGGGGGTTCAGCCTGGAGAAGAGAAGGTGCTGGGGAAACCTTAGAACTCCATAAAGGTTGCTCTAGAAAGTTGGGGAGGGACTCTTGATCCGGGAGGGGAACCATAGGATGAGGGGGAAGGATGTCACACTGAAAGAGGGAAGATTAAGCTGAGATCTGGAGAAGAACTTCTTTGGTGTTAGGGCGGTCAGACCCTGGCCCAGGTTTTCCAGAGAAGCTGTGGCTGCCCCATCCCTGGAGGGGTTCAAGGCCAGGCTGGATGGGGCTTGGAGCAACCTGGTGTGGTGGGAGGTGTCCCTGCCCATGGCAGGGGGGTTGGAAATAGGTCTTTAAAAGATCTCTTCCAACTCAAGCCATTCTATGATTGCCTTGGCTTAAGGGCAGGATACTACAGGAGAAGAGAAGCCCTTTACTCGCCCATGGGCGCTCACCTTGCCGTACCCCAAAAACGTGCCACAAACAGTACTGTAGCCAGAGCTGATGATCTGGAAAAAAGCCCAACAGATCATCTGAAACAGAAACTTAGTTGTTCCTTCGATTAGAAAATGCAGATGCAGTAAGAACTCTACAAATGTTTGTACCAACTTGGGATCTGTGCGGTGGTGGAACACCACATCCGTGTGGATGCCGCTACTGAAATACTTGTGCTCAAATGAAAACAGCTAAAGAAAAGGATGAGCTCTGTCTTGTTGAGTAGGAAATGTCACCTAAATGTCAGGTTTCCACCTGCCTGACAACAGCTTTTGTGAAAATAGCCCAAACACCACTGAAACATCAATTCTCACTTGAAAAATATCAAGGCTGTAGAAACAGGACGTGTGTATTGGTGTGAAAGTTTGGCAGGGAAAGGCATTTCTCTTCTGGAGCACTTCAGATCTTTTGAAAGTCTTTCTTCCACTGTAGACACATGAAAGAAGCTGTGGTAAATAAAGCTGCTTTAACGAAGCATCTGTTTCCTTTGAAAGATCTCCGGACCGGTCACTCCATATCAGTTCTCTTCTAGTCAAGTGGCACGTGATGACATCTTGGCTTTTCTTTTGTTGTCAGTTTTGTTCCCTAGTGTAGCAGCAGGACAGGGCAGGGATCTATGTAAGAAGCCAGTGATGTTTAGAAGGAGCCTTTTTTCAGTGGCGGAATGGGCACAAACATGAACATAAGATGTTCTACCCCAACACAAGGAGATCCTCCTTCCTGCGTGATGTTCCCCCTTGCGGTGCAAGGAGGACCTCCTTTCCTTTGAGGGTGGCAGAGCCCTGGAAGAGGCTTCCCAGAGAGGTGGGGGAGTCTCCACCTCTGGAGAAATTCCATCCCGCCCTGGACATGTGCTTATGGGACATGCTGTGGCAGGGGGTTGGACTAGATGATGAGTCCTCAACAGAGAAAGGACATGGACCTGTTAGAACGGGTCCAATGCAGGGCCACCAAGATGATCAGAGGGATGGAGAACCTCTCCTATGAGGACAGGCTGAGAGAGTTGGGGCTGTTCAGCCTGGAGAAGAGAAGGCTCCGGGGAGACCTTGGAGCAGCCTTCCAGGATCTGAAGGGAGCTCCAGGAGAGCTGGAGAGGGACTCTTGGTCAGGGAGTGGAGGGACAGGACAAGGGGGAATGGTTTTAAACTGGAAGAGGGAAGATTTAGATTGGATCTTAGGAAGAACTTCTTTGGTGTGAGGGTGGTGAGGCACTGGAAGAGGTTGCCCAGAGAAGCTGTGGCTGCCCCATCCCTGGAGGGGTTGAAGGCCAGGCTGGATGGGGCTTGGAGCAACCTGGTCTGGTGGGAGGTGTCCCTGCCCATGGCAGGGGGGTTGGAACTGGATGATCTTCAAGGTCCCTTCCAACTCTAACCATTCCATGATCTCCAGAGGTCCCTTCCAACCCTATGTTGATGATGATTACAGGTGATGATGATCAGCTAGGAATACAGTGCTATTTAAGGGTGAAAACCACTTTCTGAGAGCAGAGGAACTATTCATTAACAGCATTTAGCTACTTTGGGTACCTTTGAGAACTAAGTAACTTACACATAATAAAAATACCATTAAGACATAAGTGAGGCTGGGAAAACTCGACAAGGATGTGCGGCCAAGTGAAAGGTGCGTTTTGTATCGTCGCACAATATTCCTTCTGAATTGTTCCGGATTTAGGGATAGATAATGTGGTATTTGTCCACTTAGGTTTTTTTGTTTTGTTTTGTTTTTACATTTCTTTTTAAGTGTGTCCGATTCGGGCAGCTACAGCCAGGCGTGTTTGTTTATGTGGTTTAATCTCATTACACAGTTCCTCCGCGTAAAGCCCGTAAGCTAACGGTTTGTAACGAGATTACATACATTGGCTTATTTTATGCAGTTTTCTAACAAGGTTATTCAAGGATACTGTATTTGGAGAGAATTTTTTTGTTTTCTTTTTTTTTTTTTCCTTATACTCAACCTTTCATTTTTGGCCTTGAAGTTTCTGCCTGTTCTTGCCCTCGTGGATTTTTCTTTTCATGTCCAAATCGATGTTTTTTGTTGAGTTTGGCAACACCCTCTATTGCCTTTTCAGTACAAGGATGCTTTAAGGCTTACTATAAAATCATTGAAGATGGTGGAATTCATCGGTGGTGAGAAGGAAGATCTCCCTCTTCCCACCTCCCCAAGCAGGGAGAGCTGAGTTACACTGGATTTTGCTGGTTTTGTGCTTGAATTTGCTGATTTTGCTCAGGCTGGAAGCAAACGTGGAAGCTTCGTCCATGGGAGGGGTCCAAGGCCAGGTTGGATGGGGCTTGGAGCATCCTGGTGTGGTGGAAGGTGTCCCTGCCCAGGGCAGGTGGGTTGGAACTGGATGATCTTGAAGGTCCCTTCCAACCCAAAGCATTCTATGATTCTCAAAATCTTCTTCTGGCTGAATAGCCCCAGCTCTCTCAGCCTGTCTTCTTTTGTGGCTGCCCCATCCCTGGAGGGGTTGAAGGCCAGGCTGGATGGGGCTTGGAGCAACCTGGTGTGGTGGGAGGTGTCCCTGCCCAGGGCAGGGGGGTTGGAACTGGATGATCTCTGAGGTCCATTCCAACTCTAACCATTCAATCATTCTATGAAAGGCGTTTTATCCTCCCCTGATTCCAAAATAGAGTCTTTTTTCCCTTTGAGGGCAACAGTTTGCCTCTGGTGGTAGGGGAAGGGAACCCCACCTTGAGAAGCCGAAACCCACAGAGTAAAGGATGAATATGAAATTCTCCCCGTAATGTGGTTTTGAAGTGCTCCGGTGCGAACTCTCTTAGAAGAGCCCGTTCTCGTAAATCCCAGCAAGAACAGAATGACTCAGTTGAGACTTGCATCCTGTAATTAAAACTCTGAAGGTTCACTCGAGACCTAAATATAAATTGACGCTTCCATTTCCCTTTTTTATGTTGCCTGTATTTTCCCAGAAGGAAGATGCTTGTGCGTATGGGAATGGGGGTGGCATGAAACAGCTCTTTTCGCGACCGAGTGTTTCTCAAAACGAGGACGAAAAGGTCTTTATTGCAATCCCAATAGCGATGACTTCTAGATAAAAACATTTTTGTAACAAAGGAAGTGTGAAAGTGAAAATCTCGAAGGCTAACGGAGCCTCGGGGCTTAAAAAGAAATACGATATTAATGTGGCCGTGTTTGAAAGCCCGGGGATATTAGTGGTCTTCACACCAGGATCTTAAAGGACTACACCTCGCTGCGAAGGGCATGGAGGGCAGAAATTGCTTTTTGTGCTCCTTGGAAGCTTTGGAGCATCTTTGTTCCAAAGCTCCCGAAATGCCGTCAGTGTGTAACGAGCTTGAGCCCTTGGTTTTGTGATGGGGATTAATAACCATGGAGATGGGGAATAATCTCTTTTCTTATCAGCCCCTTCGCATGCTGAGGGGCTAATGATGGGTTTCATTCCTGACCCAGAGGAGTCTGAGGGTATCTTGGGTAGCACAGGGTCAGAGGATATCTTGGGTACCACAGACTGTGTCCTTCACGCCTCTTCAAGTCTTCCTGTGAGAGAACTGGTTTCTACTGGTGGATTCTGACATTTCCAGTTGACTTCTGCAGCACGGCTGGATAAGATGGGCTGCTCTTTCTTCCTAATTTATTTTTCCCCTCTTGAACATGATGCAAGCTTTCAGTCTTTGCTGTGATGGTGATCTGTCAAAAGTCTAATTGCAGCTATGAGGGCCGTGTGTCTGCAGTCCCAACAACCTGCTTTAATTTGCAACAGCTTTAATTTGTTATCTTACCAGGCGTAAATATTTACTGCAGAACTTGCCCTGACAACTCTGCTTTAGTGGCTGATGAAAATCAGAGGAGGTTCAAGGTGCCATTCATATATTTCAACTGGAAATGAAGTCAGTCTGAAAAATAGTTTGGTGTTTTAACCCTATTTATTCTCCTAAACTCCTTTCTAAATAGATTTATTACTTAGGGAAGACAATGCACGATGCTTGTTTTCATAGAATGTTTAGAGTTGGAAGAGACCCTCAAGATCATCCAGTTCCAACCCCCCTGCCCTGGGCAGGGACACCTCCCACCACACCAGGTTGCTCCAAGCCCCATCCAATCTCGCCTTGAACCCCTCCAGGGATGGGGCAGCCACAGCTTCTCTGGGCAACCTCTTCCAGTGCCTCACCACCCTCACAGAAAATAAGTTCTTCCTAAGATCCAATCTAAATCTCCCCTCTTCCAGTTTAAAACCATTCCCCCTTGTCCTATGACTCCACTCCCTGACCAAGAGTCCCTCTCCTGCTCTCCTGGAGCTCCCTTCAGATCCTGGAAGGCTGCTCCAAGGTCTCCCTGAAGCCTTCTCTTTTCCAGGCTGAACAGCCCCAGCTCCCTCAGCCTGTCCTCACAGCAGAGGGGCTCCAGACCTCTAATCATCTTGGTGGCCCTCCGCTGGACCCATTCCACCAGTTTTCCATGGGTAATGGCAGAAAAAAATGAGAGAAACCCAAATTCTTCAAAACACTGTCTTTTTGTGTGTCCTCCTGAAGTTTATAAGGATTATAGGAAAGTCACAAAGGGCCAAATTATTCTGGAGGTCCCTCTGGAGAAACCGAGTTGGACCACAGTGATTATGTCACATCATTATTCAGCTGTGGTTCGTACACCGTGATGGAGAATTTTAAGTGATTTTATTGACTGTTGAGACCCATTAAAACCCCGTTCCATTTAGCGTTTTGAATCTAAAATATATGTTTTCCCAGCTACAGCCTCTGATTTATAAATTTCATTAAAGAATGTGATCTGAATTCCAATGAAAATAATATTCAACTGCACTGGATTAACCATTATAGTTATCGCTGTAGGTTCATGATATCTCTCTCCACTTGTGCCTCTGTGGAGAAATGCTGGAAAAACCTACTGGAAATCTGTCCTTTATGGTTTGGGTTTCAGTCCAAGAGCTCTAGAAGGTATTTCAGCTTCATAATATCAATTTTATTCCATTCATGGAGCTGCAGAAGCTTATTTTGAGAAAATTGGCACCTTTACTTTTACATCTGAAGGACCTTAATGAAATGAAGCACAGAAAATCCCTGCTGCTACCATAGTATTTCATGGTGCTTTGGATGAACTTTTTGTAAGTATTTTTAGCAAAATCTCTGCTATTTATTCTTTAGAGGGTGATTTCTAACACTGAGATCTTTCAACATTGTAAAATAAACCTTAATAGCTTTTTTTTTTCCTACTAATGTCAGTGTTTCCATGGTAAAGAACAGGGGCTCCCAGAAAGGAAAAGTATGAAAGGTCTTACTACTTTAGTCAAATATTTTTGGTTGGACCAGATGATCTCCAGAGGTCCCTTCCAACCCCTGTAGCATTCTGTGATACCACGATAAAACATTTTCAAGATCAAGTATTTGCTGAAATAGCATTATATTTGAATATATTACTTATATCAGGAAAAAAAAAAAAAAGGTGGAAACATTGTTGGCACAACAGAAATAAATTCTTTGCACGCCCCATCCACGCTCTGAAGAAGACAGTTTTCTGCTTCACCGTGGCTTAAGACTAAAATTTGAATAAGGATCTACTTTGTGGACATGTTTAAGACTGAGCTCAGGCTCTGAAACCTCAGCTCCTCACCTTTGCGTTGCTCTTCATTGTATGGGATGGCAAAAAAAATGAAAAGAAAATGATGAAAGGATGGGAAACTGTGTATTTCAGATGACATTTGGCATGAGTTGCTGAAATGCGTTGTAGGGAATGAAAAGGGCACCAAAGCCTGGCGTGGTTAAGCAGGGATATAGAGATTAGCATAATCAATCAGAAAGCTTTACGGAAGATCTAAACAACTTGAAGCAAAGGCTACCGAGGATCTACGGAATAAGGTGAACTGTGTTTTAAAGGAACTTAAGCAGAACAAAGAAATGCTGAAAGCAGAGTCATATTTTCCAGGGATTTGTTTCACCAGAGGGGCTAAAACCCACCGGTGACCATTTCAGGAGGGCACATTGTGAGGTTCCAAATTCATTCAACAGTCCTTTAATAGTTCTCATGGACTTTGAAGCTATCTGGAGGAAAATCATCTCTCTCTCAGGAAGGTTTGCCTGACACTACTTCAGTACTCCAGAATCCCAGGATGCTATGGGTTTAGATGGGACCTCTGGAGATCATCCAGTCCAACCCCCTCCAAAAGAAGGTCCACCGAGAGCAGGTCCCACAGGAATGTGTCCAGGTGGGGTTTGAATGTCTCCAGAGAAGGAGACTCCACCACCTCTCTGGGCAGCCTCCGCCAGGGCTCTGACACCCTCAAAGGGCAGACGTTCCTCCTCATCTTTAGATGGAACTTCTTAAGTTCCAAGCTTGTGCCTGTTCCCTCTTGTCCTGTCCCTGGGCAGCAATGAAAAAAGCCTGGCCCCATCCTCCTGACACCCACCCTTGAAGGATTTCTAGGTGTTGATCAGATCCCTCCTAAGCCTTCTCCAAACTCAAAAGACCCAAGGTCCTCAGCCTTTTCTCATCAGAGAGATGTTCCAGGCCCCTCATCTTGGTGGTCCTCTGCTGCCCCCTCTCCCTGTCTTCCTGGAACTGGGGAGCCCAGAACTGGTCCCAGTGCTCCAGATGGGGCCTCCCCAGGGCAGAGCAGAGGGGAAGGATGACCTCCCTCCACCTGCTGNTCTCCAGCAGGTCATCCCCAACCTATCCTGGTGCAGGGGGTTCTTCCTCACCAGGTGCAGGACCCTACACTTGCCCTGGTTGAATTTCATCAGGTTCTTCTCTCCCCAACTCTCTGGCCTGTCCAGGTCCCCCTGGATGGTGGCACAGCCCTCTGGTGTGTCAGCCACCCCTCCCAGCTCACAATACTTTGTATTTTCTTCCTTTTCTTCCTGTGTTCTTCCTCCCAGTTTTAGAAGGGAAGGCTTGTTGGACTAGATCAGTAATTAAATGCTGACATCAGTTTGTTTCTAGTTTGGCTTTGGCAGATGATTTTAGCAAGTTGCATATCTTGAAAAATAGGACAATATTTGGTTTCTTCTTTGGTGTTTTTTTTTTTTTTGGTGTTTTCAGAGTGAATACGTGTGTGGCAGATGCTTTCTCGGTTTAATTATTACAGGTGCATCCAGTGGGTAGCACGACCAGAACAGAACAACCAAACCAGCAATTAAAGTAAAATACTGCCTGCTCCATATGAGTCTGTCATTCTGGGATGCGATACCATTTCAGTTAATCCCTAATTTGTGTTCCTCATTGGAATTTTTAATTGTTTGCAGACACTCCTGCTAGGAAGAAACCTTTTATTTTGGGGTTCTTTCTGGACTTTTTGCCCTTGAGACATCTAAATATCCTCTTGAATTGTTGAAGGGGGTTGTTTTTCCAGGTTCTTCAAAGGCATCTGAATGACCCAGTAAGCGCTGGGAATGCTGGTGTATGGACAGCGTAGATTGTGCGGTGCTCGCCGGGGCTGCTATCGCCGGCCATAAATTTAATTCGCTGGCTACTTCTCAAATTGATGACTGTTTGTCACTTGCTGCTTTCGGCAGGATATTGTCACCAGCCTCGTGAATAATGTATACGGTTTTGCAGTGTTTTTGACGGTATCAGCCCATCCAATCCCTTTCTGAAATTTTTACGAATATGTTGTCAAACCCACTAATAAATCTAGCGAGAGACCCATCATCATATATACGGGGAGAAGAACGTGGCTGTGAATGTTAAATGCGTTTCACAGGCATCGGGGGGGACGACGATAGTGGACTGTGTCCCAGTTGGAATGCCAAAGGTTTATTAGCAGATAGAATACATCAAGCATCGCTTTAATACAAGGTACTCGGTGGCTGAGCTCAGACAGGTCATGGCTGAAGGCCAGTGAACCTCTTGGAAATACGTTGTGTTTTCTTTCTCTGAATTCCAAATGCTTTTAAGAGGCTTAGATGGAAATTTCGTAGGCAGGTGGGTGCTCGTATCCGTCGTCCAGTTACAGCACTGTAATTTTGCATGATGGGGAGGTTGTGGCTGCCCCATCCCTGGAAGTATTTAAGGCCAGGCTTGATAGGGCTTGGAGCAACCTGGTGTGGTGGGAGGTGTCCCTGCCCATGGCAGGGGGTTGGAACATGATGATCTTGAAGGTCCCTTCCAACTCTAACTATTCTATGATCCTATTATTTGCAAGCAGAACCTTGTACTAAAGTCAGGAACGTGATCTTCCCACCCCACAGAATGAATCCCAGAATGTTGTGGGTTTGGAAGATACCTCTGGAGAACATCTAGTCCAACCCCCTGCCCAAAGCAGGTCCACCCAGAGCAGGTCCCACAGGAATGTGTCCACGTGAGGTTTGAATGTCTCCAGAGAAGGAGACTCCACCACCTCTCTGTGCAGCTTCTTCAGGTGCTGTGCCACAGCCACCCCAGTGGAAGGGTATTCTCATGTATCATATCTGGTGCTAACCCATAACTTAGATGAAAAAGGACAAGCGACTTGAGAAGCTGCGTGGTAGACCACAGTGTTTCAGAGCTGCACACGTATTTCTTAACTAAGGGCTCCTTTGAAGGCGCTTCATAACCGTGTGCGGTGGCTGCTCCTCCATACTATTGAATGGGACCATCTTGGCTTGATTTCTTCTGCCCTTAATGAAACATTTAAGCTATTCAATGTTGTGGAGTTTGTGGTCCTCCTGTCTGACCCCGTAACCAATAAAGACACAATCAGGAGGCTTTGTGGCTTGAGCTGTGCCAGACTTAAAGCCCTGGTGGATCCAAGGGGCGGAGGAGAACACACACATACATGTCTCTCTGGAGACATTCAAATGCGCCTGAATGTGTTCATAGAATCCTCCAGGCTGGAAGGGACCTCCAAAGGTCATCTAGTCCCACCTCCCCGCAGTCGGAGGGACACCCCCAACTAACCCAGGTTGCCCAGGGCCTCATCCAGCCTCACCTTGAAGATCTCCAGGGAAGGGGCCTCAACCACCTCCCTGGGCAACCTGGGCCAGTGTTCCACCACCCTCAGAGAATAGAATTTTTCCTAATATTCAACCTAAATCTATCCCTTCTCCAACTTAAGTCCATTGCCCCTCGTCCTATCACTGCAGGCCTTTGTGAACAGCCCCTCCCCAGACTTCCTGTAGCCCCTTTAGATAATGAAATACTGCGATTAGGTCTTCCCAGAATCTCCTCTTCTCCAGGCTGAACAGCCCCAGCTCCCTCAGCTTGTCCTCGTAGCAGAGGTGCTCCAGCCCTTTGATCATCTTGTGTTCCTGTAGAACCTGCTCTTGGTGACCCTGCTTTGGCTGGGAGTTGGACTAGATGATCTCCAGAGGTCCCTTCCAACCCTGAACATTCTGTGAGGGTCCCTGGGTGTGTAGAGCTCTTCCATATTTTGGGGGGGCTACAATATTTGAGAGGAAGCATTTCCAATGTGGTGGTGACCACCCCACCATCGGCATTGCTGTAGAACTAATCAATTCCTCATATGCTCCTCCTAAATAAGGAGAAGATATGGGGAGGTTAAACAACCCGCTGCAGTGAATTTGAGGAGAAACTACTTCTTTTTGGTTGAGTAGAGGGTGGTGCTGGGAGTCAAAAAAAACCCGTGTTACGGTATTGATTTGTTGTGTGATGATTTTAGGAAGGACATTTCGCCTAAGCTTCCATTTCTCCATTATTCTCCCCGAGGCTGATAATATTTACTGGCTTCTCGGAGATCTTGGGAGGCTTAACTAAATATTTGTCAGCTGGCCCATATGTGAGGGGAAAATTAAGGCTGGTCGGTGGCAAAGGTGCAAGGTTATTACAGCCCAATGATCGATCTCCTACATCATACGGCCTCGGGGGACCATCTTTTTCTTCGGCTTGTTTCAGTCCTGACACTTTTTTGGGGTGGTTTATTTTCAGCAATGTCCTGGTTTGAGGTCAAGTAGATTAGTTCATTAAAGTAGTTTAGTTTTTTTCTAAACTCTTGAATCTCTTTAATTTCTTCCTCTCCTCTCTTTTACCCAAAGGGGGGAGGGGGGGACATCTGTCAATCAGGTTTTGGTAAATTTAGCTGAAACCATGACAAGCTTCTATTTCCTCTCTTCTACAGGAGAGCTTGGATAGACGCGGGATTGCGGTGAGCTCAGCTATTGGAATTTGCATAAAAATCTTTGGTTATTTGTATTCTTCCAAGTTTTGCTCCGTTTTCTGTTTCAGAGATTCCAGCTCATGAGAATATTTCCTTGTTTCCTGGAATATTTTCTTTGGACCGTTCATTTCTCGTGGTTTTCTGTGTCTCAAATTCATTGATGCTTTTGAGCAGTGTAGTGGAAATCAGAGACTTCCTCTAATGTTCTTCACAGTAAGACATAATGAGCCATCCTATACTTTTTCCTCGTTTGTTCCGCCTTGCCTTCTGCAAATGTGAAGAGTGATTATTCTAAAAACCAGGAAATTAAACAAAGACAATATTGTTTAGATAACGTGCCACAGAACTCAGTTTGGGACCCATCTATTAAGAACAGCTTAAGTTGGGGGTCCTTAGAGGATAAAGCTAGAGGTGTCTTAATTCTGCCTCGGCACTTCTTGAGGCAGAGCTGAAGAGTGATTATTGGAAGATCTTAAAATTTCTAACTGCTATCGACAATTTCTTTTTCTTTTGACTGGGTCAAAGGCATTAGCTGGACAACACAGGAAATAATATATCACATCTTCTGCCCTTCCCAATCTCTCCATATTGAAGTACAAACAGTAATAACTACTTGAAATCCATCGCCTACTCTTGGGTGATGCACGAGAGCAAAGAGGCAACCCCCTGGAATTGCCATCTGGGATTTTGTGGAAGGTGACAATCATTGAGCTGCAAGGTCCCTGCGTGCAGTGATACAACTGCATCTTGGTAAAACTGAAACATTTAATAGAATCATAGAACGGTTAGAGTTGGAAAGGACCTTGGAGATCATCGTGTTCCATCCCCCATGCCGTGGGCAGGGACACCTCCCACCACACCAGGTTGCTCCAAGCCCCATCCAGCCTGGCCTTGAACCCCTCCAGGGATGGGGCATCCACAACCTCCCTGGGCAGCCTGTTCCAGTGCCTCACCACCCTCACAGGAAAGAAT
>VZRU01004144.1:18974-28976 GCA_013398155.1 Pedionomus torquatus
TTGTTGACTTGCTATCAGATGGGGTGGAGGAGGAGACATTTAGCGGGTGAATACGTAGTTGCTGATGATTACAGCTCTAGACTGATACCTCAGCTATGAATTTCAACCTGATACCACGTTGTACTTTTCTGAATATTTAAAAAAAAAAATAAAAATAAGAATATAAACAGCCTTTATGTTCATTCTTTTATCTCCTAGCAACACAACCCCTTCTTAAGTGACCCTTGCCATTTGGGAAGGTTTGTATCCAATATGCTTTGACTACCCTTAATTCTTCTTGCAGGTTTTGAGACTTACACAGATAAAGGCTTGATTTATGTTTTGATTTCCCAGGAAAGGGATGTGTTATTTGCTCAGACCGTTGTCAGGCTAAACCCGTGTTATTAATAAGCCGTTTGCAGAACAAGTTGCTCACTTCATAAATTTTTCAGGAATTTGAAGGCAGCACTTCTTACTAATTACTATCTAAAGCTCGTTTTTCGGTTTATTCTAGAAAGAAATCCTGCTTGTAGTAGCCGGGATTCTGTCCAATGTCTTAGTAGTTCTAGGTGCTGTAGTTCTCCAGCAGTTAATTACAGCTAATTCTAGCCCATAATTAAGGTTATTCCAAGCTTAGCATTGTTGGATACCGGTTTTTGTGTTTCTGAGTCCGTTAAACTCTTTATTGAGCTGCTCTGTCTTGGTTTTATTCTGTAACTTACTTGATGTTCACGTCATCTCTACAATAAACTTGCGTAAGAAGCTATCGAAAGGCTCGATTCGGGTCTTTCACTGATTCGGACCTGGTTTGAAGCGGTGTAAACCCAAGAGCAATGGTTCTGAAGTCCATGCGTGGGACCGTAAGCAAATTATATCTGTCACGTCACAATTTCTGCCAAAGCTCTGGGGTGTTTGTGCTGTCACGAGCGCCACCTGTGAGTATCTACAGTAGGAAGGGAGGTCATCGGTCCACGCATGGCTCTGAATTCTTGATATTTTTCTTCATATTGCGTGAATCTTCTGAAAAACCTGTTTATTTGGAGGGCTAATAAGAAATCTTACGGAGCTAAGAAATAGGATGGTATGGTTACCTTAAAGAGAGGTGATATTACTGAAAATCACAAATCTCCAATGAATCTCTTCATTTGAGAGGATCAGGTGGGATCAGACTTCGCCATTATTTCTCTTATACTGATTAACTTCAATTTTCAAATAAGGAAGGTCACTTTTTTGATAGAGGAAACCTTTAATTGAACATTTTACCTGCTCTTGTTGCTGATTTTTGTCATGGAATTCAGTTAATAATGCTAACGCCGTGTAGCTGAGAGGTTTGGGATGGTGGTGGTACTGGAGGGACTGCAGAACTTCCTTGGTGTCTCAGTAGATTGTACCAGGTCCCATGTCCCAGTTGCGTGGTTACAGCTTCATCATGGAAATCATAGAATCATCCAGGCCAGAAGGGACCTCCAAAGGCCATCTAGTCCCACCTCCCCGCAGTCGCAGGGACACCCCCAACTAGACCAAGTTGCCCAGGGCCTCATCCAGCCTCACCTTGAAGATCTCCAGGGAAGGGGCCTCAACCACCTCCCTGGGCAACCTGGGCCAGTGTTCCACCACCCTCAGAGTAAAGAAGTTTTTTCTAATATTCAACTTAAATCTGCTCTTCTCCAACTTAAGTCCATTGCCCCTCGTCCTATCACAGCAGGCCTTTGTGAACAGCCCCTCCCCAGCCTTCCTGTAGCCCCCTTTAGATACTGAAAGGCTGCAATTAGGTCTCCCCGGAGCCTCTTGTTCTCCAGGCTGAACATCCCCAGCTCCCTCAGCCTGTCCTCACAGCAGAGGTGCTCCACTCCTTTGATCATCTTGGTGGCCCTCCTCTGGACTCAATCTATCAGGTCCATATCCTTCCTCTTTTGAGGGCTCCAGTGCTCCAGGTGGGGGTCTCACCAGAGCAAAGTGGTAGAATTCCCTCTCTGGATCTACTGGCAAGACATCTTTTGATGAAGCCCAGGATGGGATTGGCCTTCAGGGCTGCAAGTGCGCACTTGCATGCCTAGCCTCTTGTCTATCAGTACTCCCAAGTCCATTTCTTCACAGGTTTAAAACTCTGTTTCAGTGAGATGTTGCGCTTCTATGCTGAGACACAGACATTTTGAAGCGGTAACTCAACTGCGATTCCACCATCATAATGGTCTTCCACCACTATGCCATCCCAAAAACGATGAGTAAAGAAGGCAGGGGTTGTTTTTGCAGGGAGCGCTCACAAAAAGATCTAATGCAACCTCGGTGGAAGGAAAATGTGAAATAGAAGTCAAACAAGTGGCTCAAGCTTATTAGAAGATACTACAAAACCAGTACAGGATAGCTTGGCATTCCATACCCCAAAATGAGTAGACAAAAGCAGCTCAAGGCTTCTGTTACAAGTTTTTGGTGTGGTGTCGTTGTTCTTTTTCCCCAACTGAAAATTGTTCGACTTCATTTCTGGATGTGCTGTGTCAGTAACAGAATTTCTGTAAGGAAAGGAGAAAGATCTTCAGCCTCACGTGAGAGAATCCGGAGCTGCTTTTGTCTCCATACCTGAACCAATAGTTCCAGACAAACCAAGACAAGGGGGTGGCATTAAAATGAGGGGTTTCAGTCTTGTTTGAACACCAGACTCATTTTGGCCTTTCCAGTCAGGTTTGGTAAAAAGACTTCAAGAGGTCCCTGCTGGGGTGGGAAGGAGTTTAATTCCAGTTACCAGTGTGGAGGAAGAGGAGATAGGCTCCATCCTTAGTAAGTCATGGTGAATCTACTCCCAGTGGTAAGTCCTGCGAATGTAGGACTGATGTAGTTGAGCCTAAAATGAAACGGGCTTAAAACCATTGATATCATCTTGGTTTTTTGCATGAACTAGGACATATGTAGGCTCTTACCCTCTCTTTGCTGACAAAGAAGCTTGTTATGATCAGCAATTTGACTCTTGATCAAGTTCCCTGACAAGACCAAAGCTTCAGCTTCAAATCCCAGAATGCCATGGGGTTGGAAGGAACCTCTGGAGATCATCTTGTCCAACCCCCTCCAACAAAGCAGGTTGTCCTAGAGCAGTTCCCACAGAAACATGTCCAGGTGTGGTTTGAATGTCTCCAGAGGTGGAGACTCCCCCACCTCTCTGGGCAGCCTCTTCCAGGGCTCTGCCACCCTTACAGGGAAGAAGTTCCTCCTCATGTTGGGATGGAACTTCTGATGTTCCAGTGTGTGCCTGTTCTCCTTTGTCCTCTCTCTGGGCACCACTGAAAAAAAGACTGGCCCCATCCTCAGGAGTGATGCCCACCCTTGAAGGATTTCTAGGTGTTGATCAGATCCCCCCTCAGCCTTCTCTTCTCCAGACTCAAAAGACACAAGTCCTTCTGCCTTTCCTTAGCAGAGAGATGCTCCAGGTGTTCATCATCTTGGTGGTCCTCTGCTGTCCCCTCTCCAGCAGTTCCCTGTCTTCCTGGAAATGGGAAGCCCAGAACTGGTCCCAGTGCTCCAGGTGGGGCCTCCCCAGGGCAGAGCAGAGGGGGAGGATGACCTCCCTCCACCTGCTGGTCCAACTCTTCTTGATGCACCCCAGGATGCCCAAGTTCTCTGCAAAATTAAGGTCCCTTTTCTATAACTTGGTAGATCAGGAAACGTAGAAACAGTTTGACAGCTCCAGAGAATCAGTCACCGTAAGGAGTTGACGAGTACTGAATCCAAGTTATCCATTAAAGAAAAGCGGTCGGGTCATAATATACAACACTTTTGCGGTCATAGGGAAGCCGGTAAGAGCTTTTTATTAGATAACTACCTCATAAATCAGTCCAATAGAACAAAGGCTTCGAAACGGAAATCGTACTGACATCTCTTCATTGCTCTTCTCGGTGATATATGACACGGGCCATTAGTTTTAAGTGCAGAAACTCTTGGGAGATGGTTCCAGTGAAGTTGCGCCGCACGCATCTTCATCAAATGGAAGGTTCCAAAAAAAAAACCCAAAGCAACCACGTGCCACCATGCTGGAGGTGCAAAGGCTGTTAATAAAGGGAAGAAAGAGCCACGGAGCAGCTAAACAAATCCCTGTCCGGCAGAAGTTGTCAAGTCTGGGTCGGGAGCCGCGGCTGCGGTTGTGTGGAGCACTGGCAAACCTGGGAGCGATGCCCATCTCTTCTGGCCACGGGGAGAGCCACGGAGGCGATGGCCTCGCCTGTGAGTGCTGGGAAGTCATAGAATGTTTAGAGTTGGAAGGGACCTCAAAGATTGACTTCCAACCCCCTGCCGTGGGCAGGGACACCTCCCACCACATCCGGTTGCGCCAAGCACCATCCACCCTGGCCTTCAACCCCTCCAGGGATGGGGCAGCCACAGCTTCTCTGGGCAACCTCTTCCAGTGCCTCACCACCCTCACACCAAAGAAGTTCTTCCTAAGATCCAATCTCAATCTCCCCTCTTCCAGTTTAAAACCATTCCCCCTTGTCCTATCACTCCACTCCCTGACCAAGAGTCCCTCTCCAGCTCTCCTGGAGCTCCCTTCAGATCCTGGAAGGCTGCTGGAAGGTCTGCCCGGAGCCTTCTCTTCTCCAGGCTGAACAGCCCCAGCTCCCTCAGCCTGTCCTCACAGCAGAGGTGCTCCAAGCCTCTAATCATCTTGGTGGCCCTCTGCTGGACCTGTTCCACCAGGTCCACGTCCTTTCTCTGTTGAGGACTCCAGAGCTGGACACAGGACTCCAGGTGGGGTCTCACGAGCTCAGAGGTCCCACCTGGAGTAAGTCATTAATATTTGTAGTGACATTCTCGTTGGCGAGGGAAGAGCTTATATAGATAGAGAGGGAAGATAAATTGGGTTGTTCCTTCGCCGCTCTGTAGTTATTTAACAAATACTGTTAAATACATTTTGATACTGCTCACCAAGCTGTGGGGTTGGGGTTTTTTTATGATCTAGGGGGAAAGAAGTAATTTGTTGACATTACAGCAATTATAAAATACTTGCCTCCGAGAACACAAATGTACTGATATTAAGTCTAATTACATACAATTAATTCTCCAAAATATTTAAATTGTCGCGTTGAATTGTGCCGCCGTCGGTTGCTGTACGTTTCGTTAACGCGGGGAGCAGATGTGCGTGAAAGAGCCTGGAAGTCATCCAGAAGTTGGCAGTTATTAACTGAGAAATCCGATAGCGATTTATTCGAGCGCTCGTTTGCCAACCGTAAGCGTCACCGGGCCTGCGAAAAGCCAAGAGGTGTAGCCTCTATAGGTACAGATGACGGAATTCCACGTTTGCTTTAGATTGTTAGATCGATAATTAGCATCAGGGTGAGTCCACGTTTTTAAGAGCCAATCCCCCTTTTCCATTTGCCAGTGCTTGGCATTACGTTATTTTTGGATCCCCGTCTAATGAGATCTTTGCTATCACGGGATTATATGACTATATCTGCAAAGTAATACCCCGGGAGAGAGTATTAATCCTCTTTGAAGGTGCTGAGAACTTAGGTGACTCCTCTGTGTTAATTTAATTGGCCTCTTGTATCAAGTCAGAAGGAGCTAAACCTTATCTCCTTCTGTGAATCCCCACAAACGGGAGGAAAAACGAAGCCTGGTTGGTCTTGGTCTGGTGATATAAACCCAGTATTGACCCTTTGGGTGACTACTGGGAGAGGCAGTGACAATGTACCCGGGAAAGCTGGCTTTGGGCCATGAGTGTTGTGGTCCTGGTTTGCTCTTCCAGTAGCGTGGATGTGTCTCTGAAGCACTGGACGCTGGAAGAAAGGGCTAGAGCTCGTTCGTGTCCATGCATGAGTCTAGTCCAATGATGACTCCATCATAGGGCAGAGTGTGTGGATGGGGTGTCTGCAAAGGGCTTTCAAGGAACATTGGCTGAGACCTTTTCTTCCGCTCTGCAGACCTTAGTCTGCAAAGTGTGGATCAATATTCTCCAACCAGAGGTTCTGGTTAATGTTTTCCAGTGGGATGCTCCTTATCCTTGCCCTCAGGCTGGTTCCTCTTCCCATGGCCCTTGAAACACTGAAGAGATTCTTGGGGATGTCATCCTTCCCACGTTCCTCAAGAGACCCTGCTGTCGGTCTGGTGGTGGGACTCTGCTACACCACTCCCAGGAAGTGGCTTTTGGGGTTCACCAGCATCTCAGGAATCACTTCTGATGCTTTTCCACCTTCAGGCTCCAGCTGCGTTTTGCGTCATTCTGCTGGACTGTGAAGCTAAGGAGGTCAGGGAACGTATTGAAAGGTGGATATGGAGAAATGAAACTAGAGCATCCCTTACGGCTGTCTGGCTTCGGCATCAAAGCAATATTTCCACATTCTCTGCTGATGTCAGGCTCTCCAGTCAAGATAGATTGCAGGGCAATTTGAGCGGGTCTATAAGGCGGAGATCTGATCCTTGAGTCAGACTTCTTATTAGCCTTTGCCTGTCCTGAGCAAGATCTCACTTGGGGTGAAGTCTCTCATTATATCACTCTCTCTAAGCCAGAGTTTCTCTGAGTGCAAAATATCTTTGCAGTTCTCAGTCCTGAAAAGCAAATCATAGAGTCAAGGAAGGCTTTAGGGCTGGAAGAGACCTTGAAGACCATCTAGTTCCACCACAGCCATGGGTGGGGACACCTCCCACCACACCAGGTTACTCAAAGCCCCATCCAGCCTGGCCTTGAACCCCTCCAGGGATGGGGCAGCCGCAGCTTCTCTGGGCAACATGGGCCAGGGTCTCACCACCCTCACTGGAAAGAATTTCTTCGTGATATCTCATCTCAATCTCCCTTCTTTCAGTGTTAAACTTTTCCCCGTTATCCTGTGATCAAGAGTCTCTCTCCAGCTTTCCTGGAGCTCCCTTCAGGTACTGGAAGGCTGCTATAAGGTCTCCCCAGAGCCTTCTCTTCTTGAGACTGAACCCCCTCAAATCTCTCCATGTGTCCTCACAGAAGAGGGGCTCCAGCCTTCAGAGCCTCTCCATGACCTCCTCTGTCCCTGTTCTGACAGGGTCAAAGTCCTTCCTGTGCTGAGGACTCCAGAGCTAGATACATTACTCCAGATGGGGTGTCCCCAGAGTCAAGCAGAAGGGCAGAATCCCTTCCCTCGCCCTGCTGCCCACGCTGCTGGGGATGGAGCCCAGGGTGCAAGTGTCCTTCTCGGCTGAAAGCATCTGTTGGTGGCTCATGTGGAACTTCTGACCCACCAACACCTCTGAGTCTTTCTCCTCAGAGGACCTCTCCATCCATTCTCCATCCAGCCTTGATTTTTGCTGGTGATTGACTCAATCCAGGTACAAGACTTTGCGCTCAGCCTTGTTGAAATTCATAAAGTGCCTTCATGACTCATTTGCCTGCCCCCCCCCAAAAAAAAAACTTTTAAGAGACTGTTCAGTGAAAATCTTAAAGAATTAGTGCACAATAATAATAAAAAAAAAAAATTAGATGCATATACATCATTATGGCCTTGTGGCCAAGAAGACCAATGGCATCCTGGGGGACATCAAGAAGAGTGTGACCAGCAGGTGGAAGGGAGGTTATCCTCCCCCTCTGCCCTGGGTAGCAGGCCCCATCTGGAGCACTGGGACCAGTTCTGGCCTCCCCAGTTCCAGAAGGACAGGGATCTGCTGGAGAGGGGACAGCAGAGGCCCACCAAGATGATGAGGGGCCTGGAGCATTTCTCTGATGAAGAAAGGCTGAGAGAGCTTGGGACTCTTGAGCTTGAGTAATCCTGCTTGAGTAGAGGAGTTGGACTGAATGAGAGGTCCCTTTCAACTCTGGCAATTCCTTGAGTCCTCTGACAATTCCCTTTCAACTCTGACAGTTCCTTGATTCCCCATCAACATTGGTATGGGTTGGAGACCACGCTTAGTCTCCTGAACAAAAGCTATGGTGCTGGTCGGAGGAAGAGCTGAGCTTTGGAGGTGACTCGAGGGGAGAGGAGAGGAATTAATGAAGTGGCAGTGGAAGAAAATGGGATGTAATTTATCAGGAAATTAAGTTTCTGGAGTTCTGGGGTGTGCAAAGCAATGTGTTCACATCATAATAATCTATGCAAAAAAAAAGAAAAGAAGCCTTGATATTGAAAAATGGAGATGTTTTGTTCCAATATGTCACGTCATCTTTGGATACTGGGAGATAAATTTTATTGTTCTTCTCAGTTTATGTTGATACTTTCAAATTTCTTGGGTTTTGAGCTTAATATGTGGATTGATAACCTGGACCGTACCTGCACTGCATCCCATGGACAAAGGGTAAGGAGCAGAATCACCTCTAGGCTTTATTGCATCCAATTCCTTCGTGTCCTAATAAAGAATTATTTTATTATTAGCGTAAAAAATGATCATAAAGATTCACGGGATTATCCATATCTGAGTTATTAGTTAGGAATTAGCAACCAGATGGGAACTGCTGAAGACTTTACATCGTTTAATTGTGTTTAATTCATAGAATCGTAGAATGGTTAGAGTTGGACCTTCAAGGTCATCCAGTTCCAACCCCCCTTCCACGGGCAGGGACACCTCCCACCACACCAGGTTGCTCCAAGCCCCATCCAGCCTGGTCTTTCAGTGGTGCCCAGGGATGGGACCACAGGGAATGGGCACAAACTGGACCATAAGTTCCATCTCAATACAAAGAGGAAGTTCTCTCCTTTGAGGGTGTCAGAGACCTGGCAGAGGCTGCCCAGAGAGGGGGTGGAATCTCCTTTTCTGGAAACACTGAAACCTTGTTTGGAGATGTTCTTGTTGGATCTGCTCTGGGTGGACCTGCTTTGGCAGGCGGTTGGAGTGGATCATCTCCAGAGGGCCCTTCCAACCCCGTAGCATTCTGTAATTCTTTCTGTTATGCAAGTGCAGCATCTTAGCAAATTAAGAACAAGATCTTTAAGTAAACATTAGCTAATCAGCTTAGAGCAATAATAGGGTTTTATATCTTTTTTTTGAACTTTATCCTTTTTTTAAACTGGCGTCAAGGCAGAACCCTTCACCTCCCCACGGAAACTGCAAACCCCCTGTTGAACGCGCCGTGGTTTTGTGATGTGTTCGGTCAGCGTTGGGCTGGTGGTTGGACTTGATCTGGAAGGTCCTTTCCAACCCAGATCGTTGTATGATTCTCTGAGAAGCCATGGGTCTACGGTTTGGATGTGGGTCCTCCAACCTTAATTATTTCTGCTAGTTTAGAGAACAGAGATGGTTTTCAGACCGCTGTCCTTATGCCAGGTTTTTTTTAATTAATGTTTTTTAAAATTCTTCTTGCAGATGACGGTTCTGCTAGATCTCTCCATTCTCTAAGGCAGCTGTGCCTTTTATTATTATTATTATCATCATCATCATCATCCTCCTCCCGAGCATGGTTAGGAGTCGTCAGGACAACGCCCTGGCAGGAGGTAGCATTTGCATCGCCTCCTTTGAGCCGCCGTGGCGTGTCAAAGCTCATCCCCGAGCCCCCTCCCTCCGCCTGACAGTTGTGGCAAATAAGAACCATTTATTCCTGACAGCTTTAGTAACAATATCAACTAATTTATGCAGGACTTCACCGGGGATAATTGGGATGCAGACATGCTCTGCATAAAAGGCAAGGGGGGGTAGGAGGGAGACCCCCGGCTCGCCAACTGCCGCTCCTGGGGAAGAGGCTGAAGGCCAAGCAGATTGTCCCTTTTCAGAAGAAATTAAGGTTGGAAGACAAAGAAGCGAGCCCTGCGTGGGTCATCTGTCAGGAGCCCCCGGGAGGGAACAATGGGAACCACTTCAGCTCAAACAAAGCAACTTTGAGAAACGTGCTTTTTTTTTTTATATAAAAAAAATTATTATTAGAAAAGGGTATAGAAATGTTGACTCCAAAGCGCTTTTGGGGAGACACACCTCCCCAAATTAAAAGCTGAAAGGAAATTGCCCGAGCTGAAAGTTTCCTTACTTGGTTTCTGCCCTGTTTTGGCAAAAAAATAAATAAATCAGCAAATAAATTATTCAGGTCCTGGCTGACAAAGTGAGCTTTGTGGCAGGAGGACACGCTGGGTCGACGGCAAAAGCAGCAGAGCTGAT
>VZRU01004146.1:9557-28786 GCA_013398155.1 Pedionomus torquatus
GCTAGCGGGGCGGCTAGCGGGGCGGCTAGCGGGGCGGCTAGCGGGGCGGCTAGTGGGGTGGCTAGCGGGGCGGCTAGTGGGGCGGCTAGCGGGGTGGCTAGCGGGGCTTTGCTGTTGGGCGCCTGACCTGCTCCGGCCAACTGGTGCTGGCCGCTGCGGTGATGCTCCCCCTCGGCTAGCCTCTTTGCCCGGTCCCGTGCTCCCCACGCAGCCGGTTCTGGTCCGTGCGTCTGGTGCCGTGGGGCAGCGGCCAGTGCGGGGCTGTTTGCAGACACGGGGTAAGCTGCGGGTGGGCACCCGCAGTAATCCAGGCTCCGAGTCTCCCTTGTCTGTGTTTAAACAGTGACTCGAGGTCTGGCCGTTGGCTTCAACGTGTTCAGTTTGTCGTAAAAGTGCTAAGTGCTGTATTTGGTCATCTGCTGGTCTGGCGACTGTCTCCTCCTCATGTGTATTGTTGTTCTTCGGTTGTCCCTGATGGCTGCAAGTGTCAGCCACGCTGTCTGGCACTTCTTTTCTCCCTAGCTGCAGTAATTAGGTTTTGGGGTATTTTTTTATTAGGCCTTCCAAGCATTGCTCTAAGCTATGGTGGGAGGAGAAGCTCTGTGAATTCTTGGTGATGAATCAACACCATGGAGCAAAAAGAGATGGCAGAAGGGCCGTGAGCTGAGGTGCAGAGCCTGGAGTGTGGCCAGCGTGAGAAGCGTTTAGCGGATGCCTAAGGAGAAATGCCAAGCGTGCTGTAATAAGGAGGTGCGCTTTCCTAGCAGTTGGTACCACTGTAATAGGCTGGATGGTCTGGCTGGGGTGCAGCTGGGGTGTGTTTGGGCAGCACAGGACAGTAGAGTGTGGGCACAGCAACCGGTGCTGGGGCTCGAGGGCAGCTTGGGGCTTGGCGCGGCTCCCGCTCATCTGCGGTCCTGCACTACAGCAAAAGTGGCAGAAGAGTTGCAGTTTTGGTTTGGAAACTCCTTAGAAGGCTTGCCGCTGAAGTAAGCCACTTCAGTTTTAGTGAAATCCCTGCAAATGAGGGTGAAAAGAGAGTGCCATGGTTGGTTTTGTACTGTGGGTTTAGAAGCTGCCGAGGAAATGCCTGGTGAGTGGATGGTGGTCTGACACCTTGGCCAATTCACGAAAGCTGTAATTTGAAATTAGTCCAAAGCATGGGTTTGAGGCTCTGGAGACTGAGTGCTTTTCCAGAGCAGAAGTCTTGTCTTGGGGGTGGCAATTAGCACAAACGATAAAAACAACAGTGATTGTTCTGGGGATGAAGTTGTGTGCTGCCACACACCCTCGTTTCTTCTGCCCCTGGGTTCTGTCACCAGAATGGTTGAGTTTGTTAAAGCAAGGGTAAACTCTCTGCTTTTTAGTTGGCAAGATGAATTAGCTCCGTGTGGGATGATTTGAAGAGTTCCAGTGCCCTTGTGTGCTGAGCTCTGGGTGCAGGGGCTGGGGGGGACGCAGAGGGCACCCTCTCCTCCTAGCAGCAGCAAGTCGTTGGATCTGCTCCGCTTTCAGTCTGCCACGACGCTGTTGTCCCGTTCCCTCTGCCATGGCCCGTCAGGCCGCCTTTGGCCACCATGCTGCAGGGGTGGCTTGTGAGACTTTGGCCTTGAGTGCCAAAACTGGCCTGCAGGAGAGGGGGGCTGCAGAGCTGCTGTGGGCAGAACCCCCTTTGTGGGGGGACACTTGCTCAGGTTGCTCTTGTTGCACGGGAGGGTGGATGAGTCTGGCAAAGGGGAGATGGTCACTCCAGCCTCTCCAGTTTCCCCAGCAAGGTGGCCTCTCGAGGCGCAGTGGTGGAGTCCATCTGCCACCTCACGCTGCCTCTGATGGCTGAGGCTTCTGTGCTTGAACTTTATTTGGTCTTGGAGAGATGGAATTGCTTGCTCTTGTCTCCTTTTGGTTAAGGAAAGCTTCTGCTGAGCTGTGGGAGCTGCCTGAGCCTGGGGCAGCAGAAGTTTGTCCGTAACCCAGTGTGTTCGGTGCGAGGCATCCTTGAGTGCAGGGCTAGAGGGACACTTCATCTTGGGCTGCTTTCTTCTGTCTGCATGAAGGTGGAAAAGGTTGGACAGCATGGTGATCACCAAATAGCTCAGTGAAATAGCCCAAATTTTGTCTTGAAATGTGAAAAGGGGCAGCTCCCAGTGGCTGTGTTGTGCCTGCCTGACCTGGGTGGGTTGGGTGGTGAGCTCTGCTTAAAGCCTGTTGGGTTTTTTTTTGGGCTGCATCCTACACCAGAGGCTCTTTGGGGAAGAGAGCAGTTTCCTATTTGAGAGTGTCTCCTGATACCCCGTACATCTTGTACTGTGGGTGCTGAAATCCAATACCCCCCGCAGCTGGCCGCGGCGGCTCCGTTAGCGCTGTCCTGGCAGCGCCCGCGGTGCTGCCCACGGCAGAGCTTGGCCCCCGGGAGACAGCCGGGCAGGGGAGGGCACGGGCTTCGTGCCTGCCGCCTCGCTCAAGCTCTGCTGTTCGCAGCAGTCACCATTTCTTCAAGTGAATTTGTGGCCTGAGAACAGATTTTTCCACGGGGCTGCCTGTGGTGCCGCTTCCTTGCCCTGCATGTTCCAGCTAGACCTGGCTTAAGCCCAGGGTTCCTGTGGACCGCAGGGGGAACTAAGGGGCTTCATGTGAACTGACAGTATTGCCCTGAAATCACCGTTTTGGGGCCGTTAGCTGGGCAGGAGCGTGTGCCGCTCTGCCTGCGGGGCTGCAGCCGTGACACCTGGGCGGTGTGGCTGTTTCCCCCGGGCAGTGAATGGCATCCGCGAGCAGCTTCGGTGGCGAGACGTGTCTGCGCTGGAGCTCGGAGGGCTTCCTTGGTCCTGGGGAAGGGCAGCGGCTGGGGCGGGCAGCGGGTGGTCCCGTGGGTCCCTTGCTGGGAGGAGCGGGCGCTGCCTGGGGGACGTCCCGCCAGCCCCTGCCCGGGGGCAGCCCTGGCGCGGCAGAGCTCGAGGGGCAGAGGAGCATCAGGCTCCATCAGCTTCACACCCGCTAAGCTGGGACAGGAGAGGTCAAGAAGAGCAATGGACACCTGGGAGACACAAACCTCCGGGTGTTCCGTGCTTCAGGCAAAAACTGACTGGTGAATTTTTGTGCTTTAAATCCTGTTGCTAACAGAATAATGTTGTGGCCCTGTCTTCCCCTGGGGAAGAGGAGCCTTCGTCCCTCTGACTCTCATCTAGCGGGTCCCTTAGGAGCTGTTGTGGTCGTGTAACACGTTTCCATCTCAGTTTTGGCGTCTGGAAATTGGGGATATGCAGTTACCTGTGAAAGCTCAGTGCGTATATGCCCAGGAACAGTCACGATAACTCCGAGCCGGTGTTTATGGTGGCCTCTTTATGACGAGCAGCATTAATAAAGTTAATGAGGCTTATGTCTGCCCTGCTGTAGCGCTGGCATTTGTTTCTCGCTCTGCTAAAAAGGGACTGTCTGTTGTTGCAGTCGTGTACGAGCCCTGATATTTGTCTGCCTTGTACGGCTGTTCCTCTGCTGCAAGTAACTGATAGGGCCAGAGATGGTATGGTAGTTATTTGGTGATGACATTGGCCGCTCAGAAGAAATGGATACCTCCGCCAAGAAAAGATTAAAGACTTTTTTTTTTCCCCTGTTAAAGACAACAAAAGGAACTGTGAAGTGAAAAAAAAACTTGGTGGAGTGAGAAGGACGCTGGTCAAAAAGGGGAAGCTGTATCCATACAAGAAGACCAAAAAAAAAAAAAAAAAGAGTATTTCAGCAAATTACATGTAAAATCAAAATAAGGCAAGCCAGAGTAAGACTTCTGAAGAGCGAATCTGTCAACTATGTTTAATTTTCAAAAGCATCAGAAACCTTTTGGAGACAGACAGCAGAAGAGATCAAGGTGTAAGAGGCATCAGAGAAGTCTAAGCCATTTTTTGGCCATCTTGGCTCCTGTGAAGGAGCTTTGTAGTCTGCAGAGCTACAGAAGAGCTGTCTGAGAAGCTGTCTCACGTGCGATGTCAGTAGAAATAGCTCTAGAGCAAACAGAGTAACTGATAAGAAACTGTAAGCAACAGATAGCATTTATTCAAGAGTGCTGTAGGGTCTTAAATCTGAAATTGCTGAGATACTTTTGTGTGTGTCCTGTTGCTTAAGTGCCCTTGGTGTTGCAGAAATTGGTGGCAAACGTGATGGTATATCTATTTTTTTTTTAAAGAGGGCAGTCTTGGGGACACGGGGGAGGTACGCTTCATCTGTCTCTATCTGTGCCAGGCACCCTGCTAGGGAAGGGCTGTAGCCTGGATCCTGGTGAGCACAGACCGGTGGGTCTGCCCTCTGTGCCTGAGCCTTTGCAAGGAAGAGAAGGTCACTGGAGGCATGGCCGGGCACGGCTTCTTGGAAGAGAGTCTGAACCTTATACTGGGAAGAGCTGCCAGGGATGTGCCTCTGGCATCCACAATACAGGGGCGGATTCTGGGGGAATAAGGAAGATGGAGAGAATATACCAGGCACACGCGCTCTGCCTAACAGACTTCTGTTGCCCTTTGTAGACAGGATGGAGGAGCAGTTCGTCTCACCCAGCGTGTGTATCTTCAGTCCTTGAAATTGTCCAGAAACCAACACTAAGTAGGAACATAGATACGACATGTCGCAGGAGAAGCAGCCTGGCTTTTGTAGACCAAAGCTGAGCCACGTGCCTCTGCTGGTACTTGGAAGGTGTTTGCCAGCACATGGCAGGGGTGGCCCAGCGGAGTAGTCCAGTGGACCTCTCTGAAAGGCTTCAGCGCGGGGTATCCAAGAAAAGTTCACGTGATAAATAACACGGTGAATGAGTGGTTAAAGGAGAGGCTACAGGGATGAGGGAAGTCCCTGGGGAGCCAGCCTGGGACCTCCGCTGTGAGCAGCGTTTGGATGTGACCTAGAAAAGAGGACGGAAGCGGTGTCTGGGTGGTGGATGCACAGTGGTCGGTTCTGAGCAAATGTAAGAAATCCTGAGCACTGGGATTCGGGAGTGAGGTTGGGAGTAACAGGTATTTCTGCAAAAAACTGGCCAGAGTTTGGCAGCGCCAGAGAAAGGGGAGAGGTTGTGAAGAGGAAAGAGGAGAGGTCAGGATGAAGAAGTCGTGACACTGGTCTGCTGGCACATTGAGTATCAAGTGAGTGTCAGGTCATCCTATCTCTGAAAAGTCCTTGCTTCTAACTGCTGGAGTTAGAAACAGTGCCTCTGCAATTTTTTGCTCTGATTTTTTTTCTTATGAGTGGCAAATGCTGTGTGCTGGAGGCAGGGCCGTGGAGGTGGACGTCAAGTATAGAAGGAAGTTGAATGGGGTCCATGTCTTTGTCCCAGTCCTTTGGCTGTACTGTAGAAGAAGGACAGACAGAACAGTGCCTGCTTTGACATCTTTCAGGTTGCTTCCCCTCCCTTGCTGCCTTCCTGCCACTGCTGAGAGTGAAAATCTCAGTTTTGGACTGAACACAAGCTAATAAATGCTTGGGTTTTTTGGTGAGAGAAAACAAAAGGAACTTGTTTTTGGCACAAAATCAAAAAGTAAATTGTTCTCACACCACTGTTCGCTGTTACCATGTATAGCAAGCACTGCCATAGCAACAGATATTTCCAAGATCCAGCCAAGATCTTCCAGGGCTGCAACAGAACTTCTGATGCTTGCTCATTGTGCTGCTATTAATAACTCTGTTTCCCCCCCTCACAGCCAGGAAGTTTCTTCTTCCTCATGTTCCAAGTGCGAGGGATAAGCTCATTTTAAATCAATTGTGGGGAGAAGTGACACTGGGGATTTCCTGGATTTTTTTGTTCTGGAGATCCTGTCTAGCGCTGCCAGCTCTGCAGCCGCCTCCTGAGCTGAGCTGTCTCTCTTGTGCTATTTATAAGAAAGCCCAGTCTGAATATTCCTTTTTCTTTTTTTTTTTTTTTTTTTTTCCTCCGCCTTCCTTGAACAAGGACAAACAAACGCCACGTATTGACTCTTCCAACTCTGCACAGAAGCCTAATGTCAAGCTGACTTGGTCAAGGGGAGAACCTGCTGCCAATTAAACATGGTCTGGGCCAGGCTTCGGTTGGCATGATTTCTTTACTTATCTTTGGTCATTTAAAGAAGATAAACCCTGTGTATTCAGAGTTGCGGTTCAACTGTTTTTGCAGTAGTTGAATTGAGCTGTGTTTAAAAATGCCGAGTGCACGTGCGCCTTTTCCCAGCTGCGCCAGCCGTGTGAGCCTCCCTGGAGTTGGAAGTGTCAGAAATACCATTGCCAGGTCTTCTGGCATCTGCTGAGGAGCTGTGGAAAAGCTGAGGCTTGGGCTTGTCCTTATCCTGGCGGTTCTTTTGAGCCTGAGCGTCTTGTGATGAGCTGTGGTGGGTGAGGACTGGGGTGGTGGGTCTGTCCCCAGCCCTGGTTCTGGCTGGACACAAGTCACAGCTGTGCAGTTGTCCCATTTCATCCCTCCGGCAGAATGAGTTGTTTTGCCAGACCAATCTCTTCTCCCGTGGGAAGGTTGTTTTTCTTCTGTGGGAGTGCAGCTCCCATAAAAGCCTCCCTGCCCCCTTTCCTCACCCACCTGAGAGTTAAAAGGAAGATGCTCAGTGAGCACTCAGGTTTTCCTTATTTTCCGGTGCTCTCGAGTCTTGCTGCTTCTTCTGATGCCACCGTCTTTGACGTTGCCCTTCCCCACATCTCCCCGACCTGCGGGAATGTCAGCTTGCCATCCTAACGGGGAGAAAAAGATTCCGTGAGAGCCTGGAGCGTTCCGTGCTGCGTCCCTCCTGGAGGAGCTGAAGAGGTGAGCTCGCGCCCTGCGGAAGGTTGGTCCAAGTCAAGAGTGTTTGAGTGGTGTCTGCAGGGGGGTGGTGCCCTCCTCCTGTGGCTGCCCTCCCTGCTGCTCGGGGGGGTCCTGGAGGTGGTGCCGCGGTGCCCCCTGCCCCTGCCGGCCCGGGGGGCAGCACGTGCTGGGAGGGACCGAGCTGGGCCTGGCTGGGACGGTACCGGCTCACACGGCCCACCTGGGTTTCCTTCTGGACGTCTCCAAGGAGCAACCGAGACCCTTTTGAAAAGCCTTTGGTGCTGAGGCTGTTCTGTGTTAGTAGCTGGCTTCTTGTTGTCTCCCGGAGAGGTTAATCCCACCTCTTTTTGGGTGACGTGGGCAGCCCAAAGGCAGACTTTGGGCTTTAACTGTGCTTGGTTCTGATCTGTGAGACTGCAGAGATGTTCAGCTTTAAAAAAACAAAAAAGCTGTGACTGCTTTCTGAGGCAAGGTTGAGCGACTCGGTTTTGTTTCCAATTAACAAGATCTATCCTGATTCAATGACGAAGCAGCAGAAGTGTACCTAAGCAGTGCTTCTGTTTGTCTGGGCTGTGGAGGTGTTGCTGTACTCACTGGTGGCCTTGCGTGTGGCACACAAAGGAGAGGCTGAGGTACAGCTCACGTGCTGTGACTCTTACCCACATCGTCGTGTTTTGGAGATGACTGGGAAAAGAATGTCAGTTTGGGGCAATGCTTAAACACGCCTTTCCTTTCGGAGGAAGCTTTTTGTCGTGGTTTATTACATCAGAATTAGAAACAATGGAAAAATTAAATCGCGGGCTGTGTTTTTCATCCCAGAACGGCAAGTCACTCCTTGAGACGAGCTTCTCGGAGGTGGAGGTGTGCGTGGAGCAGGGAGCTGTGCCCGCTGTGGGGCGGGGGGCGCCGGGGCTGCGGGGGGACCGCGGCTGCAGCGTCCCGTTCGCTGCCGTCGCAGCATCCGTACCCTGCCCTGTCCAGTGCGCTTTTCGTTCAGGGGTTCCTGTAGGCAAAACAAATGGAAGAAATTAATTTCTCATGGAAAAGAGGATTGCTTGCTTATTGTTTTTTTTGAAGGGTTTATGAACTCTGTGGCTGAGGTTTTCGGCTATTTATTTAGTGCCTCTCTTCCCTTGCCAGAGGAAATTAGAGTGCTTTGGGCTGAGGAAGCGATGGCTCTGAGGCAGCTCCTCCGCACGGTCCCGTCGGGATGAATTTCCCGATGGCAGCTCAGGGTGCGGGGGGGAGTTTCTCGTTTGCGGACTCTGCGTTTCCCGTTGCCTTTGACTTGCTGCCAAATTCCTCCGCCATCCCAGCGCTGCAGCGGTTAACTTGAGGCACGTTTAACAAGCTCGGACAGCTAATGCTTTCAAGAGCTTCTTTGCATTTGTTCCTGCTTATTTTTTCAGCAGTCGGCAGAGACAGCTGCAGCCGGGGTGATTCGCCGAAGAGTGAAAGGGCCTAAAAAAGTTGTGATGAAACACTGTTATCTTTGTTTTATACTTTTAGCCATAAATGTCTTGTGGGCTCTGCTGGCTGAGAAATAACCCGGTCCCTTGCAAACGGCATCTGTGTTGTGGATGAGTTTTCAAGGCACTCAGTGTTTCGGCTAATAAATGACTGGCAGCCTTCTAAATGGAGGGAGACACAGGGCCATTATTTTGCTAATGCCAGGCATTTGGGAATGCTGCTGCTTCAGCCCTGGAGCTCTGCAGGCTGGTGCTCCAGCCCCATATGCTCTGGGTGGCTGCGCGAAGGGGGCCCATGGCTGGCACCCCGGTGCCACGGGGCTCTCTGTGGCCTTGCCTTGCAGGTGCTCCACCCTTTAATTACAACCTTGGTCTTCTCCGGTGCCCGCTGCTGCCAGCTCCTGTGCCTCCTGATGTCAGGGTGGGTTTTTTTTGGTCTGGTGGAGTTATTTTAGGCCCGAGGTGGGTGTCTCAAAAGGTCCTTCAGGTCCCCATCCCTGCACGCTTTTGCTAAGGCGCCGGCTCAGCCGGTGGCTTTCCCTTCTCTGGTTTTGTGGCTTTCTTTCCTGTCCCTGTCTCCCAGTCTTCGCTCACTGACATCATTCAGAAACCTCTCTGAGTGTTTTCCCCTTGTTGCTCCCTTGTGCAGCAAAGGAACCTCTGCGCTGGTGTAAACAAGCCTCTGGCCCATGGCTCCCTCCCTGGCTGCTGTGGGATCTCTCTTCCCTTCAATGAAGGTAGCAGAAAAATCGTTCTTCTTTTCCCCTGCTGTACGGGGAACCCCTGTGCCCCGTAGCACCGCAGCGTGTCTGTGGCCGTGCAGCGCCGTGCCTGGTTTCACTGAGCCCAGGCTGATCCAGTCGTGCACAGAAATGCAGAAGGTCAGTTGGAGTTGTTCCCCGTGCGGCGCCGTGCCGCGGGCTGCTCCTGCTGGTGCTGCCGTCGCTGGGTTTGTGGTGGGGTTGCTTTTCCAGAGCAGCTGCTGCCTGGGGAGGCTCCTGCTCCCGGGCTGTTCTCCTTGGCATCGGCCGAGCGGGGCAGCAGCAGCTGCAGGGTCCCCCATGGCGGTTCTGGGAGGAATCTCTGAAATCGGCAGCCGTGATCTAGGAGGCCGTGAAGGGTGAATCTCGGTCCTGAAGCAGCCGGGTAAATCACGAGCTTTGTCAGTAATTCCTAGAATGACAGAGAGGGCAGTGGGGGCTGCCATGTCCTCGAAATAGCAGGGATGCCATGTGTGTGACACGACTTGCTTTGGCACAGGGAGAACACTTGGCGTGTGCTGCTGCTTCAAGGCTCTGGGCTTTTGCCCTTCATCCTGTTGTCAGGTGCATCTTCTCCACCTCGTTCCCGCCGCCGTACCAGCGTGACACCGGTGGTGCCAGGCACAGCCTTGTCAGCTCTGGGGGTTTCACTCTGCTTAGGTCTGAGTGATCTCTGTTTGGTGGCTGGCGAGGGGTGCGGAGGACTTTGAGGTCCATGGAAAGAGGAACAAGCCACTTTCTACTTTCTGGTCACTGACCAGGGTTCAGTCAGCAGTAGCTCTGTGACACTGGGCAGGAGACTCATGTTAGTTCTAGCTCTGTCCCTTCCTCTTGCCGCGTGTCCATCCTCCTGATGAACAAACGAATAGCCCAGGCCTGACTCCAGAGGTGCGCTCGCGCTGGGAGGCTCTTGGGTGCCTTGAGTGCCGTCTTGTCTTGGGCAGAACCTGTGGGACTCAGTCCCGAGCAGTGCTCAGCCTGCTCCGGCTGGAGGCATCTGTCTTAGCTTGGTGTGTCCCGAGAAGATACAAGGAGAAAGCAGATGATGTGTATTCAAAATCTCACTGAGGAGACCTGACACCTGAAAGGATCCGACTGGTGCAGCTCACGATGGCTTTGTGTGAGTGCCCGCAGCCCTTTGCTGGAGTACAGGTGGGATGGCCGCAGAGACGCCGCTTACAGTGCCCGTGGATGTGCAAACCCTCCCTGAAGCCAGGGACGTCGCCTCTGGGGGCAATGGGGAGGTGCTGGGCTGCTGCCCTGGGGCTGCGCTGGGGGGGCTCAGCGGGGCAGCACCAGGGGGTGGAGGGTGGGCAGGAGGGAGGGCTGTGATGGTCAGTTGTTGGGGAACCCACAGGTTGTCCCACAGTGCCTTCACCTAAGCAGCTGTGAAGTATTTCCTCTCTAGGATATTGCTGAAATCGAGACTTTCCCACGTAAGAAGTGTTTGTTGGGAACAAAGTCTGGTTGTGAACGTGCTGAGGTGTGATGCAGACACCCTCAGAGCGTGGTGTCTCTGATATCCCTGGCAGCGGCAGACCTGACCGTGCAGCCCGAGGCTGTGCAGGCAGGAGGACAGCGATGAGTTGTGCCAGGCCTCAGCTGCCCTCCAGGGCTCTCTGTGCCCCCTGGGCAGGGGCTGGCTGGCTGGCACCGAGCCTCCCTGCAGCTGCCTCCCCCCCGCAAGCAGCTGGGGTTGGGATGGAGCTGTGGATCTATGCAGCATGTTTTGGAAGGAAAGAGAGGGGATGAAAACTGCCAGTACATATTTTTTTTAATTATTTTTTTTCTTCTGAAACTCATTCTCAGATGCTCAGCCCTTAAAAGGAAAAAGGACTCTGCTGAAGCCTTCACTGAGCTTAGGAGGTGCCACTGTGTCTGGGGCAAAGCAGAGCTTGAGGGGGGCAGCGTAAGGGTTGGGGTTTGGGCCGTGCTCTGATGCAAAAGGAAACCTCCAGCTGTGGTGGCAGGAGAGGTGCAGGGGGTGCCGTGGAAGCAGCCTGGGGCCGGACGAGTTCTGGGCTGACTCTGTTCTCCCCACTGAGGTACCGTGCCCCGAGATGCCTGCGCACCCGATCCCACCCAGCGTTTGGGTGCTGGTGTTCAGGTGTAGGACCTCGTGCCTTGTTTTAGGTTGATTATCTTTTGCAGTGCAACTTTCTTAATGAAAAACACTAAAGTAATGAGACGCTTTGCGTGATAGGACTTTTTCCAGCCTGTTCTACCTCTAACCCTCCCAGGTCGTGATGCTGTGCTGTCCTGCTCTCTGCATCGTGGCCAGGCTGGGCTCAGCTCGCCGAGCTGCCCCTCTTCTGCTCTGGCTGGAGCCCCGCACACACGCTCAGGCTTTGAGCAACTGCAGCCATTTGTGCTATATTTTCACAGTCTGGTCTGTCTGCTGTGAAGCAGAGGTTGGTTTGTTTGGATAATGCTTATTTTCGGAAGCAGGAGAGTTTTAGGAACAGGCTGACATTATATTTATTTGAGTTCCTCTGTAATTTTTGTTAGAAAGATGCATGTGTATTCAAAAGAAGTTCATATATATATATATATAAATATGGAGGAGGGGGGGAGGCTTCTTTTGGGAATGTCTCTTTTTTTGTTGTTTTTCCCTAAGATCCAAATTAGAGCTTTTCTGGACTTGGCTGAGAGGAGGCAGTGAATAAAGCCTAAACTGGCTGTGTCAGCCGATGGAGTGCTGCTGCAGGGAGCTGGGGACCGTCGTGGAGACCTGCTGCAGCTCTGGGGTACAGATGGGTTTCACAGCCTTGTCCTGTCTTTGATGTGCAAATCCCAGTGACTTGGAGCCACACGGGGGTTGGTGTCAGCACTGAGGAAAGTTTTTCTAAGGGGGGTGTGTGAGAGCCCAGCCAGTGTGCTGGGGTGGCTTTGCCCGTCCTCAGGCAGAAGGTGAAAGAGCAAGCACGATCCCTTGAAGAAGCTGTGCCGGCGTTGGGGTGCTCAAGCCCAGCCCAAGCTGCTCTTCAGCCAGGAGCCGCGATGTCAGCAGCCCTGGTGCCGCCGGGGTGGTACCCACTCCCCATTCTTAACTGGTTACCCTTGTCTGCTCCCTTTGGCCCCGCGGGGTGGTGAGCACGGCTGCGCTCTCCGTCAGACTAGCGCTGCCCCCTCGCATTGGCCCCTCATCACACGCTCCATTAGCAGTGAACAAACAGGTCTCTGAACTCCCTGTCTCTGTAGGAAAGAGCACTTGAGATGCTTCTCCTCACCCCGACCACTTGCTGCAGTGACCTTTTCTGCTGCTGGGCAGCTCCAGCCGCTCTGCCCCCAGCCTGTGGCGCTGCCTGGGGTTGTTGTGCCCGAACTGCAGGACCTGGCACTTGGCCCTGTTCAACCTCATCCCGTTGGCCTTGGCCCATGGATCCAACCTGTCCAGGTCCCTCTGTAGAGCTTTCCTACCCTCCAGCAGATCAACACTCCCACCTGGTTTGGTGTCACCTGCAGACTTAGTGAGGGTGCACTCAATCCCCTCATCCAGACCATCCATAAAGGTATTAAACAAGACTGGCCCCAGAACTGAGCCCTGAGGGACACCGCTGGTGACCGGCCACCAACTGGACTTCACCCCATGAATCACGGCTCTCTGGGCACGGCCATGTGCCCAGTTTTTCCCCAGTGCCCTTGTCTGTGCCATGAGCTGTCAGCTTCTCCCCGAGAATGCTGTGGGGGAGGGTGTCACAGGCCTTACCAAAGTCCAGGCGGACAACGTCCACAGCCTTCCCCACGTCGGGAAGGTGGGTCACGTGGTTGTAGGGAGAGATCAGGATGGGAAAGCAGAACCTCCCTTTCATGAATCCAAGCCCTGGCTGCCCTGCGCTTGCTGTGGGAGTTCACTCGGGATGATCCTCTCCATCATCTTTCCTGGTACCGAGGTCAGGCTGACAGACTGTAGTTCCCCAGATCCTCCTCCTGGCCCTTCGCTAGGAGCTGGAGCTGTGGCTACGAGGTGTGGAAAAGACTTGTGTTAGGACACAGGAAGCTCCTAAAACTTATTTAGCAATACAAGAGGATTCAACAATACAAGAGGATGCAACCCCCAGTTGTTTTTGGAAGTTGTTTTTGGTTGTTTTTTGGGGTTATTTTGGGGTTGTTTTTGGAAGCGAGTGTTGAAGTTCTCCCACGTTGTGGACTCTGGTGCCTACGTTTGTTCTCCAGCGTTGCCACGATGCTGGAGGGCTGCGTGTCCCCACACTTGGGCTGCGGTGGGGGTTTGGTCTGTTTGCAAACTGGGATTGTAGGGAAGTCCTGCACTTGCAGATGTTGGCCCCCAAGAGATGAGGTGGAGTGAAACGCCCACGGTGATCTGCTGGTGTGACGGGGGCCACCCTGGCAGTGGAGCGGGCACACGCTCCTTGGCTACTGCCTGCCCAGCACTTGGAGCTGAGAGGACAGAGGACAGGGAAAAGTGCTTTTCAGGCCATTTCCAGGAAAATTCTTCTTTAACCCCATGAAGGGGAGTCGGGATTGATTTTTTTAAATTTTTTTTTTTAATGTCCAATTCCTGGCCTTATCTGCCTGCAATCCTAGGTTTATCACGTCTTTCCAGAGTTGCTGATGTTCCAGGCTTGTGTGGCAGCCTGGGGCTGGTGCTGCTCCAGGAATGTGCTCCTTGCTTTTCCTTTTCTTTCTTACTATATGAATGTGATTATACCAAGCTCTTTGGCATTTCAGTGTGTTCTGTGCAGATTTTTTCCCTGGTTAGACTCCACCTCAGTCACCTTCAGCCCCTCAGTTTTAAGGGGAGTCAAGAAGTCACCTCATCCACTTAGGTGTCTTTGCCTGCAAAGATAAATGTGAGCTTGTTAAAATGGAAGACTATAGTTAGCAACACACGCTCAGTTGTGGCCAAGAGCCGTGAGAAGCATTCATTATTTTCAATAGCCAGCACTTAACAGAAAATAGCTGACCTCTCCTGAGGAGCAGCAGCGCTGGTGGAGCGGTTGGTGTTTCAGAGCTTTGCTGATCCAGTTGCTGGCAAACCAGACCAAACCCAGCACGCTCTTGGACGTTCAAAAGGTTGGTCGCTCAGCTGGGTCTAGCAGCGGGGGTTCCTCTTTTTTTTTCCTTTTGGTCTTTTTTCTTTTTCCCTTGCCAAGGGAATGCTCCATAGCCACCTCCTGTCTCTCCCGAGCAACTCCCAGTGTATGTCTTTGTGTTGCTTTTGTGGGGTCCTGTGTGTCCCACCACACCTGCTTCCCTCTTCTATCCCTCCCCTGCCTTTCCCCTCCCCAGGACACTGTCCTGTGCCCCAACCTTTGGGTGAAGCCCCCACCTTCCAGCACCAGCCGCAACCTCTCATCCCCACGCAGCTGCCGGTGTGCCACCCCTTTTTGGTCCCCGTGTCCCTTTTCCTATTGCCTGCCTGTCCTTGGGAGGGGTGACGGTGCTCTCGGGGGTCACTGCTCCTCCTGTTCCCGTGCTGAGCTGTCTCTCAAACCCTTTTTGCCACTTCCATGTCTTACCCGTCTTTGCTGCCGTTTCTGCGGTCGTGCTCATCTCGCTGTCCTCTGGGATGCTGGCTGCCCTGGGCTCTGCTGCTGCCCTTGTTCTCCCCTTTCATGCCCAGTTCATGGATAACACCTCTTGGCAGTAGCCGATGCCCTTGGTAGCGGCAGGAGCTTGCTGACTCGTTGCTGGACCTGTGGTCGGGTACTGCAACGGTGTGGAAACCGGCTGTGATTGCCTGAGCCATGGTGTGGGGCTCTGGCTGCACCCTAAATCAAACAGGAGACCTGGCGTAGTTTTAGCCAAAAAAAAATACCAAACACCAAACCAGATGTTTTCTGGACAGTTTTCCAGGTGGGATCTGCTCGTGCGCACTCTCTGCAGTGCCTTGCCCTCTGGCAGAACCGGTGCCCCGGGGAAGGCGCTGTGCTCTGCTCCCAGCTTCTCGCTGGACCAGCGCGGGCGGTCGGGGCGGCGATAAAGCACACGGGTCTGGTGACAGATGTGTGCCACAAAAAAGGGGCTTTCACCCAGAGGTGCTGCGGTGAGTGCCCAGGGCAGGAGTGGGTTTCAAGGGTTGCCCTGTACCTGTCCTCGTCATGTGGCTTTTACTAATAACGACAATAACTGGGGTTAAATAGGGCCTCCTTCCCGCAGCCTCCACTGGCACAGGGTGGAGGAGGAGGGGGAAAGGGCCAGGACGTGGGGATGCGAGGAGGGGCTGGGGGGCACGTGTAGGTTTTGTCTCCGTTTTCAGCCGCACACTTGAGCGTGCTGCCAGGGGTGGGATCGTTTTGATCTCCTGCACGAGAGGAGACCTTGCTGGGGTTTGCACCCCCTTCTGTTTACCTGCCCCAGACAAAGTGGTTTTGGCTGCAGCGTTGTGGAGGCGTTGCTTTGCTGAGCTCCTCTGCTTGCTCTCCCCTGGGACAGATTTTTGGGGTAAGTGTTAAAGGCCGATGTATGAGGACTGCACAGCCCGACACCTCTGTCGCTGCAAACCCGTTGTGCTGATCTGCCTGAAAACCAGCCCTGCAGCTCTGGCCGTGCTGCTCTTTTGCTGAGGCTTAGGCTGGGCCAGCATGGGGATGGAGGGGCTCTTCTGGGCAGCAGAGGGGTTACAGATCAGTGCCCGGCCATGCCTGTCCTTTGGGCCACCTTATACCCAAAGCGCCACCAAGGGCTTGTCCCGGCAGCCAAGAGAGGGGGGAGGAGCTTGCGATGGGGATGGTCTCATCCACCTGTCGCTCCCCACTTTTGTCTTTTGGGCAAGCAAGTGTGGGCTTTGAGCGGGGACCAGGTGACCGCTCTGGCCCGCAGCATGCCCTGCAGGCGCTCACGCAGACAGGCTGCTCACAGCGTCGGCAGCCAGGGCTTGGGTCTCCTGAGGTGGCATTAATAACAGGGTGCAGCTCTGGAAAGGAGCAGATCCTGCTGTGCAGATCCTCCCCGCTCTCAAGAGCGAGTTCCCCAGCACATCTCGCCAGGTGCCCGCAGCCCTGCTGTTGCCCAGCCCGTGGTGTGAGTTGCCAGAGCATCCGCAGGCGCTGCTCGCCCGCCCGGTGCCGCTCGGTCCTGGGCTGCTGGTCGGCGTGAGCTGACGCCGGGGTCGGGCAAGGGCTGACCTCCCCTTTCCCATGCCAGGGAGCTGCCGGTTTGGCACATCCCCATCTCAAACCTTCTCCCTCCTCTTCCCCAGAGCTCCTTTGCTTGTCTCACGGCCCCGGGCAGTGCTTTGATCTGCAGCACAGCTGCCCAGCCCAGAGGCAGCAGGCCTGTAGGACTCCCAGACAACACGTTTTGCTCAAGCTCTGGCCCAGACTAACGTGGCTCTCCTGTCCCCGCAGCTCAGACTGGGTAGAGATCATCGAGCCCCGCTCCCAGGAGCGGATGTACGTCAACCTGACCACCGGTGAGTGTGGCTGGGAGCCCCCTCCCAACCTGAAGGTGCGCCAGTCAGACCAGAAGCAGTGGTGGGAGCTCTTCGACCAGAACAACAACCGCTTCTACTACTATAATGCCATCACGCGGCAGACGGTGTGGCACCGGCCCCAAGGCTGCGACATCGTGCCCTTGGCGCAGCTCCAGGCCATGAAGCGCAGCTCCCAGCCCGACTCCCGGGGCCGGCAGCACCCGGGCAGCACCAGCACTGACGGCAGAAGCACCCCGATCCAGATGGCCCTCCTGCAGGAGATGGAGAAGGGCAAGGGAGACTGTGCCGCGGAGAAGAGGAAGGACCCTGGCAGGTAGGGAGAGCTTTAGCCTTCTCCGTTTCATGGGTGGCTTCAGTGTCCAGGCAGGCACTGGGTCCCTGGCGCACGGGCTGGGAAGCTGTGCTGCCCCGGGAGGGTGCCGCACTGGGGCAGAGCGCTGCCAGCCCAGCCCTCCGGCCCTCCCCTTCCCTGGGTACAGCTGTCCCCTTTCGCCACTGCGGCACCATCTGAGCGTCCTTGGTCTTGTTTGTGTGAGGCACCGTAAAATCACACAGCAGAAGATAAGCGTTGCTCCAGGGCCCTTTGTGCTAAACAGAAGACTAAGCAGGGGACGGGCAGGAGTGTCGCCAGTGGCGAGGGCTCTGTCGGACTGTGGTGTGGGTCGCTGGGTCGGCTGAGCTGCCGCTCAAAGGCTGCTGCAGGGTTTGGGCCAGCCCGGCTGCTCTGGCTCTTTCCCTCCCTACTGGCCCGAGCGCCTGCGTGTGCTTGCGGCTCCGGCCAGGGCAGGAGGTGGAGCAGCAGCGACAGAGCTCCTGGAGTTACTTGCTCACATCAAGCCTGAAATGAAAGAACAATAACGGGATGCTATTTTGTTTGGCTAAGAGATTTTCTTACGCTCAAACTAGTCTGACAACAATCAAGGGGGCTTTTTGTATTGAAACGTTTCCAGCTTCAGCTGCACAAAAGCATCCTCTCCCCAGTCTCTGCAGGGACGGCCCCTCTGCCTGGAGCAATGCCCAGGGCTGCCCTGCCCCTCTCTTGCCCTGTCTGGATATCATCCTCTCCTGGAGAATGTTGTACCAACAGCTGGGGAGGCCATGAGGTTGAGTCACGCTGAGAAGTGACTTACCCAAGGGCTAGAGCAGAGCTGAGGTGACACTCTTGCCATCCACACCAGCACTCCTTGTCCCCACTTCTGGGCAGTGCAGCGAGCCAGGATTCTCTAAGAGCCTGGGGCTTGGATTGAGGTTGCCTCTCTGTGTGCCTGGTGCTGGTTAAGAAAGAACAAAAAACCCCAAGATGATGATAACCATGTAGGATGGTGATTCTGGAAAATACCCGCTCTAGAGCACTGTAAACTGAGGTTACTCACTTGTTTGCCACCCCCTGTGAGATGCTGCTATATTCACTTCAGAGCTGTGTGACTGGGAGACACTGGTGATGCACATACAGCGTACCAGAAGGAGCCCAGAGCTTTACTGGTGCCTGCAATGGTTCCAGTGCCTCCTGCCCCGTGAGCAGCCCCTCTGAGCTTTAGACACATCCAGAAAATGATCCCTGCCCTGTCAGGAGAAACCTGAACAGGCAGCAATGCCACGGAGATACAAATGTCCCTGCTCAGCTGCCTCTCAAAGCACCAGGAAAATGACCCCTGGGAAGGGCAGGCCTGAGGTGCAGGACGTTTTCTCTAGGCTTCTGGGAGGGAAGAGCAAACAATGGAGCTGTGGAGCCTGGGAAGAGCTGCCGGACGTGCTGGGCCTGCTGGAGCTGGGTGCGGGCTGGGAAAGCCAGCGCTGGGCTGCGTGTTTACGTTGGAGCTACTTGAAAGCATTCCTCGAAGGAACCGTCCCGGGGGACTCAGCAGGGTTTCTGCTGCTGGTGGCTGAAGAGCACAGCCGAGGGCCTGTGTTGGGATGGTTCTCCCCCGCTGTCTTTGCTTTCAGTCAGGGCTTTCGCTGCTCGGAAGGACAAGGCTGAACCTTTTTCCATGCTGGGAGTCAGGAAGTCTCTGTTCCCCTCTGCTTGGTCTTTCCTGCAGCCTGGGGGTGGAGCTGGGGGAAGCTGTGTCCAGACGTGGCCCCAAGAGATTGATTGTGGCTGTGGAAGTGGTCCTTCCAAAAAAGCCTTGACTTCTCCGCAGTGGTGCCTCTGCTCTGGTCTGTGGCTGGAGAAAGCACGTTGGGTCCAAGATGAGACTGATGGGGGCAGTGAGATACGGCAGGCGTTTAGAGGTTTTAGAGGTTTAGAGGTCGGCTAGTACCCTAAATCCTAATGTCCTGCTAAGGGGGGAGCCTGTCTCCAGAGGCTGGGCTGGCTCAGATGCCCAGCCCCGCACACATGCAGGGACGGATCGGGCCATGCCCAGTGCTGCCGCGTGGGTGTAAGCGGGGACAGGCGCCGATGGGGTGGGAGTGGTGCTGTCCTTGCTGCGGCCCGGAGCTGAGCGAGGAGGTGCCAGGGCTTCGGGCTGAGATCCTGCTGCTCCAGAGTGGTGGGGGTTTGGTGAGTGGTGGGCACTGGTGGCCCTGCCAGCGCCCGGAGGGGTCCTGTGCACGCCGAGCCCACGCCGGGGAGCGAGTCTGGTGATGCCATCCCGGACAGAGGAGGGTGTGCCGAGCCTGTGCTGAGCTGGCTGGAGGTGCAGTGTGGTAGGTCCAGGAGAGGAGTAACCTGGGGAGGTGGCTCCTGGGATGTGTGGTGCAGCGCCTTCCCGCAGAGTGCAGGGCTAATGTCCAGCGCTGCTGCAGCTGGAGGTCTCTTGAGGGGACACGCTCGGGGGCTGCAGCTGTTCTCCCCCAGGACCCAACAGCTGGATAGTGCTGGTCCATCCAGATGGGATACG